>PVJL010003962.1:0-142468 GCA_004026885.1 Lyroderma lyra
ACGTGAGTCCGGTTCCCGGGGCCCTTCCGTGCCCCCCAGCCCCACCGGTGCCCCAGATGTAATATTCAGACTGTGGGGTGACAGCCTTCTGTTTCTGCTTCTAACTATATTCTCTTTTCCTTTAGTAACGCAGTGCTTGTAATGGGAACTTTTATTTTACTTTGTAAAAATTAAACTCACCTGTACTGGGAAAAGGTAGTGCAAGGTACGTGCAGAGGGTCAGTGCCACAGGGGATGCATGGGCGACAGATCAACTCCTTGCTGACAGAGGGCCTTGAACGGGTTTCTCAGACTATTTCTCTTTCCTCACCTGTAAAGTGGGGCTCATAAGAGCAGCCAATTCACAGAGTTGTGATGAAGATGAAAGGAGGGTATGTGGCACATGACAAGCCACCCCTCCCCAAAATATAAACTATTATTATCAACATCAACGGTCTCTCAAGTCCTGCCTTTGGATTGGGCAAAACAAGTGACATGACTCCAATCGCTCCTGCAAAAGCCCACTCTTGCACCCCAGGAACGCCCCAGCAGCCTGGAATTCCAGTGAGTGATTCTCTGACTTGACTGTGACAGCGTCCGGGGGCAGATGTACCACTTCTGCGAAGTCCGCAAGCCCCTCAGAGAGCTCCTGCCTTGACAGGCATCGGTCGGCATTAGCAGCCTGAACACCTGGGCTTCCCCTGTGCAGTCCCGACTCTTCTAATTACTGACTGCGAGCTCTGTCCTTAGTTTCTCATGAAAGAGGAAAAGGCAGATAATGGTGCTCCACATGGGTCGGGCTGCCGTGAAGATCAAATTAGAGAACATACATGTGGATCCTTTACAAACTGTGGAAGATACATTATCAGCAGCCACCGCCTTTTATACCACAGAATGAATTGCTTAAGAGAACCTTCCTAAAGAGGATTTAATGGTGGAAAAAGAAAGACATTGAATGGGGTACCTGCTGGGAAGCAAGATGAAAGAACACGTATTCAAGGAAAGACAGACAGGATTTGCCCAGGACTAACAGCCTGGGCTGTTTCCATTTTGCTAAAGCTTTTATAATCCATTTGATCTGTAAAGGCCTCTTTCATGATCTAGAGTTTCCCTTTTCATTAATTACCTAAAACTGTCTTTGCTGGAGCAGAGATTAGAGCTGAAAACTGAAACCTAATCTTTAGGATGGATGGCTCTTGTTTTTGAAATTCTGAAGTAGCAGCCCGGAGAGCAGGAAGGAGGATGTGAGGAATTGCCTCCCCTTAGCTGTCGCCAGTCTGCGCACTTCGCACTTCGGGGAAAGCAATTGGGCTTCCTTTCTCCCTAGGCTCTTCTAACCTACAAAGCTTCAAATAATGCCTTTGGCCAGTGATATATTTGTCCTTTTAGTTTAATATCTAATTTTCTTTTGTACATCCAAGGAGCACCCTAAACCACCGTAAGTCTCACATGAAGAGAGAGCAAAAATGTATATAAAAATCGTTACTTAAGAACGGTGCTACATAAGGCCAGCCTGTGTGGTTTATGTAGATGTTGGCCCTAGAAAAGTCTAGAAAGCACCATTTATATCTTGATCTATGTGAAGGTGCTCTCCTCAGTTTTGCAGTGTATGAGCTACCCAAATGTGCCCCGTGGCCCCAGTGTTGGCTGTCATCACCTTTGATACAGAAGAGATAAAGACATGCTCACCCCCCCAGGGCTGTGTGTTTGGTTACCCAAAGGCTAGGTTATCTGACTTCTCCTCTGCCATTGCTGAATCCACAGAGCAGCTCCCACAGGATCAGACTCTACGAGAGGGAAGATTACAGAGGCCAGATGGTGGAGTTCACTGAGGACTGCTCCTCGCTTTATGACCGCTTCCACTTCAGTGAGATCCACTCCTTCCATGTGCTGGAGGGCTACTGGGTCCTCTATGAGATGCCCAACTACCGGGGGCGGCAGTACCTGCTGAGGCCCGGGGACTACAGGCGCTACCACGACTGGGGGGCCACGAGTACCAGAGTGGGCTCTCTGAGGAGAGTCATGGATTTCTACTGAAATATTTTCACTCTACCCTTTTCTCCATCTGGAAGCTAATAAAGCATTTCCTGTGTGTTTCATGCAGTCACGTAGTCCTGTTTTCCTTTCAAGTTCCTTGGAAGGGCTCAGCAGAAATAAAGCTGAGACTAAGGTGGGCTTTCTTACGTGTACCAGTGGAAGGGTGGTACGGGGCAGCAGTTACTAGCACAGCCTCTGGAGCCAGGGTGCCTGGGTCCAAATCCACTTAGTGGCTATAGATCAGCGGTTCTCAACCTGTGGGTCGCAACCCCTTTGGGGGTCGAATGACGCTTTCACAGGGGTCACCTAAGACCATCGGAAAACACATATTTCACAATATATAATTACATATTGTTTTTGTGATTAATCACTATGCTTTAATTATGTTTCTTTTATGGTTGGGGGGTCACCACCACATGAGGAACTGTATTAAAGGGTCGCGGCATTAGGAAGGTTGAGAACCACTGCATAGATGATGGGGCAAGTTGCTTAGCATTGCTGGGCTTCAGTTTCCTGATTTGTAAAAATTGGGGTGACAACACTTTTTATCTTATAAAATTGTAGTGTGGATTACTTGAGTTATTCTTTTTAATTCTCTTCCAATGTTACCAAGCACAAACTAAATGCTGTATAATAAGCATTTATAATATAAATGCTCCTTGGTTCTTATTGAATATTTAGACCTTATAAATCATTTTTTTTTTCAGAGTATCAATAATGGCTTGGGGATCACCTGCACCAGAATCACCTGGGACACTTGTTAAAATGCAGATTTCCAGTCCCACCCCCTGGGCAATGCTTATGCAAACAAATGTGAAACCACCATTAGAAATCTAGCTTCTTGTACTACAGAACTACATCTAAAAAGATTGAGCACCTCCATTTTTAGACACTGTGCTCTATACTGGGAAATAACAATGAGTACAACAGCCTAGTGGGCAAGCAGAACATCCAAGGGAATTTTTAAAGTAATTATCCCAGGGAAGCCGTGGAGGTGCGTATGGCCACAGGGCTGTAGGAGGATTCACTAAGAAGCCCAAGACACTTGGCTGCGTATTCTGAGGTGCCCCTCCTGCAACTTCATCCATCAGTGGAAAGGACTTTGAATGTTCCAGGACCACACTGAGAAAACGGAAAGAAACTGTTCTAAACCCTTCTGGTAACAGTTCTGACAGTGTGCTAGGAAAAAGAAATTGAAACAGAACCATCGCGCTGAGACGACAGGCAATGTAACAAGGGGGTTAACCTCTGAAATATGACTCGAGTTAGGCTGTTTGGGTTTGAATCGCAACTGTATCTTGTGTTAGCCAGTCAGAGCCTTAGGTCGGGTTCCCCCCAACACAGATCGGGAACCGAGGATCCAGGAGGAAGTGACCTACCAGAGAAGTGCTCCCAGGAGGAAAGGTGAAAGGAAGGCGAGGGAGGGGGGAAGCAAGACAGCAGCAAAGGAAGTTCGCTCAGCCTGATCCTGGCTGCCCTGGAGCAAGGACTGTAGTCATTCCTGCCTGGAGGCAAAGGATGTGGGGGCTGACATTCCCACACCAGTCCCCTGTGTCATTGGTCATGGGGGAAGGGGGACACAAAACTCCAAAGCCTTTGGACTCTCCTTGCTGGCTGGCAAGGGTTCATTTTCAGAAGGTCGCAGGAGAAGCATTAGCAGGGCAGGGGAGCACTTAGATCTGGAAAGAGGGGATCTGGGCAGGGCATACCTTGTCAGTAAGAGTGGCATCAAAGGCGTCTCCCTCATACACTGTGAGGTTAACATGATATGATGCCCGTGAACACTCAGCACAGTGCCTGGCACATAGTGAGTGCGCCCCACGTGTCTACAATTACTATTACGTTCTGTGACTATGGGAGAAATGGGTATAAATGTCACCTTGTCCCATAGGGAAAGCAGCATGGCACGTACAAAAGAAACAATGAACCAATTCAAATTGGCTGAAGTATTAGGCGCCCAGAGAGGAGACTTCAGTGAGAAGGTGGTCAGGCGCGTAAGGCCGGACCTGGGAGGGAAATAGCCTCGCTGACCACACCTTGGCTGAGACGGAAGTAGTGCCATCAGAAGGCTCAAGGCTCTGGCATCCAGAACCTGAGCTCCAAAACAAAAAAGAATTAAAAAAAAGAAAAAAGGACTAGGACAAGCGAAACTGTTTCTAATCCACATAAGCAAAATCCCGTACTGGGGAAGCATTCGCGCAGAGCATTCACACGCCTGCTTCCTCCCCAGGCCAGGCGACCCGTCTTCCTCCAGGAGGATGAGCTCGGGGGTGGGGGGCACCCAGACAGCTTACTTGAAGGGCTGGTTGTATACGAACCAGCACAGCTATTGGAATCCTTTCCATTCTCCCGGCCACTCCTTCTCACGGTACCTTTTATCTGAACTATTTCAATTAACTTCTTAACTTAGTTATTTTCACCTAGACCCTTCCAGCTTTCTTTAAAAAAACAACTTTTTTCTCAAAACTAGATTGGAATATTGAACACATTATTTTGGTAAATGGGTTGTTGGTGTTACTATTAACTGCAAAGGGTATGCGAAGAAACTTTAAAGAGTGAAGAAGAAAACAGAGATACCAGCTATGAGTCATTCAGAGGGGAGAGGACAGTGGCTTAGGGCAGGGCAGTGGCATTAATGCTGGTGAGTACTGGTCAAATCTGAATATATTCCTAAGGCAGAGCCAACCAAAGCTCTTGTAGGATTCAGTGTGGATATGAGAGAGCGGTTTGGTCTGAGCATCTGGACAGATGGACAGCCTTCAACCCAAACAGGGAGAGAGCCGCAGTGGGAGGAGTTTCAGGTAGGAAAACCAGGTGTCCTGTCTTGGACAAGAGAGTTTGAGATGACCAGGAACATCCAAGTGGAGCTGTGAACCTGGCAACGGGTAATACTACTAGCCTGGAGTTCAAGAGAGAGACGTGGCTGGAGATCTACTTTGGACAGTCATCAGAGGGTAGATGGCACTGAAAGCCATCAGTCTGAACGGGATCTCCGAGGGAGTGTGTGTGCGCAGAGAAACCCCAGGGCACCCCAGCTTTAACGAGGCAAAGAGGAATGTGTGGGTCAAGGAGGGTTAACTACTATAAGAAACGACACCAAACTTCAGAGGTTGCACAATCAGTGTTATCTTTCACTTTTAAAAAAATAAAAGTTTTTTTTTTCCAATTGTAATGATTTTTTAACTAATTCTTCCGACCAGGTAAGTCTGGAAGCATTGAAGTCAGAAGGAACAATGCCAACGTGATTGGAGAAGTGGCACCAAATTGTTTTATATCACTTGCCCAGGAAGTACTATCTACTAATTCCTCAAGAAAATTTGGAAAATTATAATGAATACTAAAAAACCCCACGATATCTATGCACTCATAGTTAGAATTATTACAGAGGGAGATTAAGGACTTTGAAGCTTCAGTAAGCAGTGAGATAAGGGCCTGAGCAATACTTGAGCTAGGGAGTCCTTTCTCCAGCATGCAGGCCCCCAGAAATCAGCTGAGCACCAACTAACATGCAGATTCCCAGACCTGGGGAATCAGAAATCTTCGTGCATCTGCATGGCTAACAAGCACCCCTGGCAAGGGTTATGCTGTGGACCATTAGGGAAACACTGGGTGCAAAGTCGTTCTTCCCAAGGTGGGAGCTTGCTGGAACTGCAGACTCTCAGGCCTCACTCCAGACCTCCCGAATCAGCACCTGATTTTAACAACATCACAGATGATCGTATGTGTGTGTACATTTGAACAGCCGTGGGCTAAAGAGGGTCAGTGTCCCCTACATCCAGTACAGGGTAGGTCACTAGTTCTCCCATCTAGCTGCACCGTAGAACCATCTATGGAGCTTTTAAAAATACTGATGCCGGGCCTCACTCCCAAAGACTCTGAATTAATTATATAATTTTCAAATAATTTCTCTCTTTTGATTTAAAATGTACTGACTTCCATATGCTATTTTACTTGTTTGTTCTAGATATCCCAATACTGTCCGTACTACATTAATAATAATGACGCTGGATTGGGAAATGAGATTTGGATCCAGGGCCAAGACGGGACTCCCAACTTCTCTTAAAAGCAGACTAACCACCACCAGACACAGGCAGAGCAGTGATCTGATGGCAGGGGCCCTTCCCAGGGACAGGCTGCCCTGGTGGCAGAGTCGGGCACAGCAGGGAGAGTGCAGGGGCCCTGAGCAGGCAGCCTGACAGCCTCCAGAGGCCAACTCACAGACAGACCCTGTGACCTGGGAGTAATGGCCCTTTCCAACCTGGATTTTTTTGTTGATTAGGATCGCTGAACCACCTGAGGACCAAGGAGGCATTTACCTTGTTTAGGAATGAGATTGTTAGGGCAGGAAGAAGTCTTCAGAATCCAGCAGTGCTTAACTTCACTACAAGCTGAATTTCTTCTTAACAAGATGGCTTACCTTTCACAAATCCTCGCTCTTTCCCTATGCACCCTGCTTCGTACATCTTTATTACTGATTTATGGTTCCTGTAATTCTTTCTCTTCTTTTTTTGAGTGAGAAGTTGGAAGACTTTTGTGCCAGACAGACTAAACAGTTAAAAATCACGTAAATGCAAACAAACTTTAAAGCAGTTTCCTTTTCTTCAGCTTAGACAAAGCTTTTACTTCATCTAGATAAGGGCTCCACCCAGTGTCCACCCAAAGGAAGGCAAGTTTGATTTAAAAGCCTTTTCCAAAATTAGGAATGGTAACAGATTATTTGGCACCTTCTAAATATATTCTGCTATGCAACGTACTCAGAGGAAACTTATAATTTAGCCGAAGCGCTTAGTAAGCAAGTGTTATTCAAATAAACTAAATCTTATGTTAAAAGCCGTGACACATCGTAAGCCTTTCATAAAAGGTGGAGAAAGGCGTGACCATCGGTCTGAGTTCACCTGGGCCGGTGGCCCTTCGGGGTGGGAGCTCCAGCATGTGCCTGGGGCCTGGTGACAGCCTCCTGTTTGGCCCACACCTGACAAATCCACTTCTTCCGGAACCCTGAGTTCATGAGTAAGAGAGATCCTGCGTTCCTACCTCTTGCACCTCACCTTCAAACTCGGCCCCTGTTTCCTTATGATTTCTCAACCAACTCTGTTTTATATCTTTTATGTTTTTTCTTATCATTGTATGTATATGAATCTTTTTTTCCCTACAGACATCTTCATTACTATCCTTTAGAAAAATAAAAATATCTATTCCGAATCTTGTTGGCTGACTTCCTGCGTTCCCCGGTGTCTATACACATATGAGGATATGCTCATCCCACTGGTTTTATTTTTTATTTATTTATTTATTTATTGCATTTTGTTATTCATTTATTAAAGACAATCATATATAGTTTATAAAAAAAAATTGCCCTGATATACACAAAACTTTCCTGATAATGGTAATCAAAAACAGCTACTCCCATCCCTCCTTGTGTCCACGCTAATATTTAAAAATCTAGATTGACTTAATCTTGAAGTGTAATCCAATAAGACTGAAGACCAAACATTTCAGATCCTGGACAAGATAATAAAATACTCGTAAGCCTTCTGGATCCTTGGATTGATTGACATCAATAAGGGAACCAATTTTTGAAAGAAATGTGTTTGTCTCCAATGACAATTTCAAGCTCCTGTCGGCTCGATCAGGAGGAGGCCACAAAGCATCATCCTCTTTAGTTATTTCACTGTCATCAATTATTCTCTTCAGTTCCTCCATCACACTTTTATGTCCATAAGCCTCTTTTCTGATCATGACATCATTTTTGTAATGGCTGTTGTTGGTATATCTCAATTTCCCGTCAGGTCGGAACTCAAATTCCAGGAATTCGTGGCCGAACTTGCCCTTGTGACCCACTTAGTAATGCAGATAGAAGTCACCCTCCATTGCCCGCAAAAGGTAACCAAGACCAAACTTCAGTAGCAACACGCACCACCGCCGTAGGCCCCCAACACTCCCACTGGTTTTAAAATATCCCAAGCCAACCCAAGCGCACCCAGACATAATGCCGGTGTGCCGTGTGGCTCCTCTGCGGACACCTCTTGGCTCTTCAGAATGACACCTAAGCTACGTGCCTGGAGGCTGCTTTTAGTAGTACCCTCCATGGGATGCTTGGCTTTCTGCCCGAAGCCTCCTCCCAGCTTCCACGGGCCTCCGAGGTGGGAACTGGCAACTGTTGGTGTAGCTGACAAAGGCAGCTCGTGTTCTTAAACCCTTTGGGCTTTGAGGAGCTTTCCAGAAAACCCCCACCGCGGGTACCACCGGGAAGAGGCAGGCTGAGCGGCCCAGATGCCCGAGCCTGGGGAGGACCTACCTCCAGCTGCACGAGGCACCCTCTCCCACTCACTGGGACTTTGCGGCCACCTGGTCACCCTCTCAGGGTCCTGACTTGGAGAATAAGATACACCCTGTCTTCTCTTACCATCTCTTCTTCGTGTGACACCAAACCAGTCCATTCTACGCTGTCCCACCGTCAGACTCCCATGCTTTCCGTGTCCCACCTTCCCACATACTTTGTCATCGCCCTTTTTCTTCACAACTCTTTCTCTTCAGTATTTATTTCAACGGGCTTTATTTAACATTTTTCTATGCCTCCTTCACCCTCTATTATCTCCATTCCAGGATTCACAGTACACTATTTTGTTTGTTTTTCTTTTTCCCCAGCTTTATTGAGATATAATTGACATATAAGATCATGCAAGTTTCAGGTGTACAATATGACGATGTGATACGTAAATATATTGCAAAATGTTGTGTGAACTAAAGGATGCGTGAACTAACCTCACATTACCTCATAGCATTACCATTTTGTTATTATTATAGTGGAACATTAAAGCTGTTCATGACGTATATGTGTGTGTGTGTGTGTGTGTGTGTATATACATATATATATATATATATATATATATATATATGTATTTTTTTTTTTTTTTTTTTTTTTTTTTTTTTTTTTTTTTTTTTTTTTTTTTTTTTTTTTTTTTGGTTGGTTCCCTGAGCGGGGATCGAACTCAGGCCACAGCAGTGAGAGCGCCGAAACCTAGCCACTGCACCACAGGGAACCCTGTTCATGATATTTTAAGTAAAATGACACTCATCAAAAGAGCATGGAAAGTATAATCCCAGTTGTCTTTGTGTGTGCATGTGAAAAATTATCGGGAAAAACCAACACTAACATATAAATGGGGTGTTTGTGTCTAAGGTGTGGGGTTCAAGATGACATAAGTTACTGTTTAGCTTTTTTTTAATGAATATTTATGAATTATATGATTAAAAATAAATAAATAAAATAAAATACTTTAAATTTTTTTCCCTAAAGCAAACTGCCTTAATCTTGAGTGCCTAGAGGTCAGGGGACCAATTTGGCTCAATATATAACAGACAGTGATAGAGGTCTTCTATATACCAAGCATTGTTGTAAAACCTCAGAAAATAAATATCACATGGACATAGCCCCGTATATCTGAGAAAGACAGACATTCACAAATCTAGTTTATAATGGAAAAGGAAATATGTGCCGTGAGAGTTAAACATATTCCTGTGGGAATGAGCAAAGACCGACACCCAGGGATGGTATGTAAGAACTTGCAGGCAAAGGCACTGACCTAGCAAAACGGATGCCAGCTGCAGGGCCCTGAGGCTAAACTGGGTTCCCAAGGGGGTGACTTGGGCGAGCCTCCAGGTTCAGGGCAAAGGTGAGTTGGCAAACAGCACTGAAGCATTTCAATATTTTTACAACTGGTTCAGCAACGAGGTCATCCTGGAGCTGCACCACCAAAATTTAGTCCAAGGAGTGACTATAAAAAAAGAATATTCCAGGCAGAGGGAAGGGCAGTTCTAAAGCACAGAAAGGAGGAGATGTCCTGCATAGTTTCCCAGGGTGCTTAGCATGGAGTTAGGAAGGACCTAGCTCCTTGCTAAAGTCTTGTCGACTGGGAGGATTAACTACCCTAAGAACCAGCACCACCCTCTGCCCCTTGCCCCTGACTCTGGTGGGAGGTCCCTGTGGAGTACTTTGGTCAAGAGAAAGGGAAAAACAGACTCTGACAGCTCGCAGCTGGGAGCTGGCCTGGCACTCAACCCCTAGGCCATCGTGTTTTCCTGTCAAACATAAACAATTTACAAAATGCTATCATCGGCTGAGGTCACTCCACAACCGTGACAGAGCGAGACAAAAACAAGGCCACTCCGTAACTGTGTCTGAGCGCTGAAAGCAAGACCGAGAACCCTGACAATGACGACGATGACCAAACATCTCTTTCTTCCAGGTCACAATGAGTGGCTGCTATTTTTTCCCCAATAACAAGTTTAGCCCCACTCTATTCCTCCCACCTCCTAGAAAATTTGTAAGTAATAATATTGAGATTCCCAATCACAGAACTGATCCCACCTCCCACATGCACTGAACACAAGACACAATCCTTAACAGCCCTCCCGACACCTTACTGAGATGCCCTGTGGCACACAGCCCCTCTTCTTGCAACAAGTACCAAGAAACTCCGTTTTGCTCGCCAGCAGGCGGCCTTTGGCTGCTGGGTGAAGGGTAGCAGAATGCACCACCCCAAAATATACCTCTTTAGCTAAGGTTTATTTTGAGCTGATTATTTTTAAGGAAGAGCAGACCCAGGAGAAGTTCTTAAAGCAGGGTACAAGTTACTTTGGTAAGGAACATTGGCATTTATAAGAAAAATTGCCATTTGTGTCTGCCTCTCTGTACCAGGAAGAGGATGACTGTAAATTTCTCGGTCACAAAAGACCCTTACGAAGGGAGAAGGCAGTGACTTATATTAATGCTTGTATAACAAACTTGACCCTTATTTACCACGCTTTTCCTGGTAACCCTTATAGCTGGCCTCCCCACTCCCCAGACATGCCCCAACCTCTTTCTTTTGTCTTTAGCAGAAGATGGTATTTAAGGTGGTGGCTTGAGCGGTCTCAGAGGGTTGCTCAGTTTTCTTGGGTTTCTCCCATGTCTACATGAGGTCTACATGTTAATAAACTTCTGTTTGTTTTTCTCTTGTTAATCTGTCTTCTATTCCAGGGGGTCTCAACCAAGAATGCAGAAGGATAAAAACAAAGTATTTTTATTCCCTACAGTTTTAGCAACTCAGGTGGGACCTCCTGGGACACCCCACTTGCTCCAGAATTTGCAGATGGGATTCTGGAACTCTGGCAGAAGTTGGCAAAGGGTAAGAACTTTTATGAAGCCCGCTCCCCTGGATTTCTGTCTGTAGTGCTCCATCAAGTGGGCAAGGTCATTTCTCTTTGATCTTTACTTTCCAAATTCAAATTAGCAGGAGAAAAACGTTTGTAAGAATTCGTTCTTTGAGTCGTGGCTTTCGTGAATTTGGCTTTGAGATACCCAGTGGTTATTGATCATTTCCCTTCTAGGAAAGCTATTGCTTTCACGTTTGTCTCTTTTCGTGGCCTGAGAACTGACCGACTTTTGGAGAGCCCCTAAGGATGGGGGGCTGGTTGCCAGGGGAATCAACCCGAAATTACAAGATTGGAAATTGCAGCCCCATCCCTATTGCCCACCTCTGGGGCAGGGAGAGGGGCTGAAGACTGAAATAAATTACCAGCAGGCAATGATTTAGCCGACCATACCTGTGTCATGAAGCCTCCATAAAAATGCAAAGGCACGGGGTTTGGACAGCCTCCAGATTGGGGAGCACACGGAGGCAGCAGGAGAGTGCCACCCCAGGAGAGGGTGTGGAAACTCAGAGTCCCTGTCCCCATACCTTGCCCAATGCCTCTCTTCCATCTGGGCTGTTCTGCCCAAGGTTTTTGAATGACAACAAGTAATATGTAATATTATACCTATAACTATAGACTCTTTGGGATGCTAAGACTGTCTAAGAAATTTTCAGAAATATTTAAAGGAAATAGCCACTTTTTGTGAAAGAAACTGGTATAATAGCTGTGGTCTTATTATTGACTGATATTAAAAAAAAGTCTTTCTTTAAACCACTGTCTACAATCTTCAAACAAATTAATAAAAACTAAAGCTTCCTACAAATTCTTTTATAAAAATTCTTTTAATAGTCAACAACATTGTAAGAACTCTGTATGGTGTTAGAGGGAACCAGATGTTTCGGAATGGGCTTTAGTGAGTTATGTAAAATAAATGACTCTTCACTGTGCTGTACACCTGAAACCAATATAATATTGTAGGTAAAAATGTAATTAAAAAATAAAAAGTCTCAAAAGGAAAAATATCCTTTTATAATAATAACCCATATTCTGGTAAATAAACTTTTTTTCCCTATGGGCCTCTCTAGCAAATTAATCCAACCCGAGGAGGGAGTGATGGGAGCCATGGATCGAAAGCACAGGTGCCAACCTGAACTTGGGACAGGTGTCTGAAGTGGGGTGGGAGGCATTGTTGTAGGACCATGGTTCCCAACCTTTTCCCACTTGTGTAGCCCTTTGAAGCCCATTTCTATAAATCGTACCCCTTGTTTTTAAAACAGCTGTTTTTAAATACTGACACTTAAATTCAGTGCCTCTTTTTTTGTTTTGTTTTGTTTTACGTGGGTAGCTCCCTGGCTGGGAATCGAACCCAGGCCGCAGCGCTGACAGCGCCAGCCATGAAGCCTTAAGCCACTACACCACCAGGGAACTCCACAGTGCCTCTTTTAATGTAAAATAGTGGAAGTAAGACAATAAGTTAGGAAAGAAAAATTACTACACTGAAAGTACAAACCACAGGTTTATTTTTATAATATTCATAACACAGTTAAATATTGATAATGATGATCAAGTATTTGAACATTAAATTTAAAAACTACTTGAAAAGAATCACAATTAAAGACAACATACTAACTTTTACTCAGTCAATAAACTAAACTGATCAAACAGTCTGGCTACAGATGTATTTATATTTTGGGGAAGTTCTAGAAATGTGCAAATGGAATGTTCTGGAACTGTGTAATGATTGGTAGGAGAGCGATTTGGGAGAAGGGTTCATGGCCATGCCCTCGCCCATCATCATTCACTCATGTGATCTAATTTGAAGTGTCTCCATTAACGGTGTTTCAAACTTAACATTTATTGTTCCATAACTAACATTTTGCACTTTTTTATTGTTTTTGTTTTTGTTTTTGCCATTACTGATTATTTTTCACGTGTAGCCCGGCACATACCCCTGAGGGTATGTGTACTACCGCCTGAGAACTGATGTTGTAGGACATTAGTTCTAAGCCCTTAACCTGTGGGATCTGGTGTTATCTCCAGGTAGACCATGTCAGAATCGAGTTAAATTGTAGGATGCCCTGCTGGTGACACAGAATTGTTTGAGGTATAGCCCCCCCCCCCCCATATTTGGTGATTAGAATATAGAAGTGTTCAGAGCATTGTGCGTAGTGTAAAGGAAAACAATAGTGTGTTTTTTCTTTATATCTAAGCACCATTATCCAATAAAAGGAACCGGGGGTTCCTAGGAGAAGTGGTTAATTCCAGGACAGGAGCAGAGAAGATATAAGTCTGAAACACCTTGTGGTGCAAGAAAGTAAGAAAAGAAAGAAAAGGGGACAGCACAGGAGGGAGAGACACAGGAGCCAGCCTGGTGGAGCTCCTAATGACAGAAGCTGTAACAATTTAAACTGCCATATCTCAGCTTGTCCCGGGCTAATGAGGATTCATTGTAACTGCCACCCCACAGGGAGCTTTTAAAAATGGTGACATGATGGGAAGGGGCCTCTTCCTTAACTCCTTGCTCATTGGAGCTATCAGTCTTAACATCGCTATTGGCTCAGGGGCAAACAAAAAATACCCCGTGATGTCTGATACCCATTATTTTAATTTTAGAGCTAAACCCTAATTGGCACTGTCGAGATGCTTCTGCACTGAGGTTTTATTACACAGGAAAACACTGACATTCTTTAAGCATCTGGAATGTATTTCCAGACGTGGAAAGCTGGCTGGTTGGCACCGTGTCCCATGACCCACATGTTGGTGAGCAAGGATTGAGCAGCTGCTGAAAGCACAGAGCACAGCAAGGCCGGCCTGTGGCTCCGAGGAGGTTCTGCCTGCAGCCGATCGTAGTAACAGACAACAAGTACAGTGCTCGCAGTGTGTCGGGTCTGGTGCCAACCCATTTGCTTGTTCAATCCTTTTGCGACGAGCATGTGAGGTAGGCACTGGTAGTATGTGCATTTAACAGGGACGCAAGCTCAGAGCAGTTAAATGATTAACTCGGTGACGCGTACAGACAGGAGAGAAGGGCCAGGACGTGAAGCCAGATCTCTCCACCTTCGGAGCCCTCGCCTGTCACCGCGAACTCACACTGCCTGTGGCCGGGGTCAGCACGCCCTTCGGCACAGGAACATGGAGGTCGGGGAGAGAAGCGTCTGTGCTAGTTCCCACACATGGCATTTCTAGCAGTAATTTTCTTGAAAGTTGTAACTTGTCATCCCCAAGAAGGAGAGGGGCAGAGGAAGGGCCCCACCTCGAGGACTGGCAGCAGAAGGACTGGATCTTTGAAACGAGCAAGCGGAAGTGGCTTGGCGATTCGGCCTGTAATGCTGATCGATCAGACTGCACGCCGTCCGCTTGCATTTTAGGCCAGATGGTCAGCAAGGTGCCCAAGGCGTGACGGGTGGGCTCCCTGCTCCCAAAGAACATTCTCTTTTTTCTTTTTCTTTTTGGTTGTCATTTTTGTTTGTTTGTTTGCTTCATTTTTTTCAAAGGGTATTCTTGCAACACATTTGCAGGCCAAGACTTGCCCTCTCACACAAATCCTGCCTTCATCTAGGGAGGAATGGGCTTCATCAGCTGTCACTCAGGCTTCTAGGGCACGACACCGTAATGCATGGGCAGGGGCGTCTCAGAAGACAAGGGAAGAGGGTGAAGAAGTGTCACAAGGTCCCAGTACATTGCTCTCGGTCAGGAAGCATCCACGGGCTGGTAAATGCTGCTGTTAGAGAGCAGAGACTCTCCCCTCTGTGCTCCTGATAAGAAAAGGACAGGATGTCAGCAGGACCACCATCTTGTTGATAAGGGGAGAAGGAGGTGACTTTACCCTTTTAGACGAAGAACTAGCTCAAGTTTGGGAGGGTAGGCCATGGGCCCCTTCTACAACGCTGAGAGGGTGATCTCCCTTTTGAATTTTTATAAAATAAAGAAATGATATCAGCCCAGGACTGAAAACCTGTGTGTCAGCCCAGGACTGAAAAACTAACTTTTGTTAGTTTTTTATAGAAAGGCAAGTTTACGTAGATAGTTACTTGAAGGACTCGGTAGCCCAAGATCTTCAGGAGCCTGAAAACAGAGAGAGAAACTTCAGCTTGGGAGCAGGAGTGAGGGGAGCCAGGGAGAAGGTGGCCTGCTCTGGAAGGCCTACTGGGGGTTCCCAGCAGGAGCAGCATGGACCTTGGGGGTGGTGACCAAGGACGGGAGCACAGAACGGCTCCCTGCTCCAACGGAGGGCTGGCTGTGTAAAGCGTCAGGTTAGAGAGACGCACAAATGCTAGTGAGTTCTGAGTTCTCGTCAGGGTTCAGGAAGACCAGGCAAGCCGCGGTGGTAGAACTCACACAGCAGTGCCTTCTGGCCCAGCAGGGAACTCAGGCAAGAAAGGGAGGTCAGTGAAGCCAAATGTCACTCCCACTAGAGAAACAAGGGACTGGGGGGGCACAAGGAGCTTGATGTGCAGCGGAAGTCTGGGATTGTGTTCACCTCTGCTTCTGCGGACGCTAGCTGTAACCTGGGCTGATTCCGGAGTCGCCAAGCTTCCTAACATCTCGGTGACATGACTCACTCGTGGGCTCATGATTGGAAGAGCAAAGCCTAAAGGCAACAGGTATTTCGATCAGCTGGGACACCTGAGCAGGTAGGGACTAAGAAGGGCACTAGGAAGGCCAAATTCAACATGGGCTCAGACACAGGCAAAGATCTGCTATGACAGCCACACATTCATCCAACCAATAGTTGAACATAGGTTAATTGAGCACCTATTTTGTTACAAGACACTGTGCTGCTGAGGGAAGCAGACACATTTCAGAGATGGCAAGATCGTCACTGCCATTAAGGAGATGGGGGAGGTAACAATCGTTGATTGAGCCCTTACTCTGTGCCGATCACCACGGCAGGTTCTAGAAATGCAAAGAGGAAAAAGACAGGGCCTTTCCCCTTAAGGAGCTCAGAGTTTAGCAGGAGAGCCAGCCCCACAGTTAACTCGATGAGGTAGGTTGTGGTTAACTGGGCAGGAGCTGAGAAAGAAAGATGTGACTTCTCCCTGGGTTAGTAAGGAGAATCCCAGATTGGGAAGGGGGGTTGTGTTTCCTAAGGAGATGACATTGGAGAGAGATTTTAAATTGTAATGTTAAGAATTTAACAATTGAGAAAGAGCAGAAGGGTGTGATAGCACCAGAACAGCATGAGGAAGGTATGGACACATGGAGGTGGGACTGAGCAAGGTGACTTAGGCGGACAGTGAGAGACCCAGCCAGACAGGTGGAGGCGAAGGGCCAGATAAGACCCTGGAAAGATGGGGTGGAGCAGGGTCTGAAGTGCTTTCAGGGAACCAGGGAGGTATTCAGCAAGCTTGATGCAATTAGACCTGTGTTTCCTTAGAGACAAAGGACAAATTAGGAGAGGGATGCAAACAGGAGAGCCAGGATGCCACAGGAGAACTTGCTGAGAACTGGGACAACCATGTCCCCATCAGGAGGGGCAGCTAGACAGAACCCCTGCCTCCCATCCTGGGGATGGGACGGCCCAGAGTAGCTATGTCTTCCAACCGCTCATGAAAACCTAGAACTAGACATTCTCATGTTAACAATCCACCTACCACTCTGATTTTTCATGCTGGCTTACGTTTTGCAAAGCATCATGCAGGGCAAGCAGAACATCCTCTGCCACATTTCTGTACAACAAGGAAGAAAGGAGGCATTGACAGTCCAGAGAGTATCATTTGGTAACTAAGCCCTGGAGTGACCCAGACCTGGGTTTGCATTCTGGTTTTCCCACTAAGCAACCAGGAGGTCAGGGATAAGTTAGCTGGCCTCTCTGCACCTCATTGTACAAGACGGCTGGCAGGGTTGTTGTGAGGGACACATTAAATAATAGTGCATTTTAAGTATTTTGTGCAACTGGCATTTAACGAGAGCTCAGTTAGGGGGGCTGTTCTGTCTATTGTATCATCATTATTGTGTATTGGGTAGTTTTGTTATTGTGTGGTCAATGCTCTCCTTTTCCTAAGTTAGCGTTGAGTTTTTTAAAAGACTTAAAGTACCACAAATAACTGCTACAACCTTAAACAAACAAACACACACGTCATCCTTCCGAGCTTTGATACCCAGGATACTAAGAAAAGTAAGAAAATACAGCAAGTGGCGTTCTTTATCCACCTTTGGAAAACATGGACCTGAAATTCACTGGGTCTTTCTCCCAAGAATACGGGCTAATTACATTGTTCAATGAGCCTCATCTCTTTTCTGCCTCCTTTTGAAGTCTTGCAAATATGTTTTTAACTCAGGAAAACTTTGCAGCTTACCTTTTTAACAATAATAGCTTTGTAGACATTTTAATAGCATATACTAAACTTAAAATTAAAGGCAAAGTTCACTGCTTAAAGAAGCCTGCATCTCACTTGTTAGAACTAAGTGTTCAGTGGTTTACACTTAATTCCCCCAAATGTTTCGGATCCAACTTTGCTTTGAGAGCACGCAGTAGAAGACTAGCAGCAGCTGTTATGTTTGACCTATACTGGGGTTTCGTTTCTGTCTTCTAGCAAAGTAGGAAAGGTAAGATCAGCCTAGCTGGGGTCAGAATGCAGATAACTCGGAACTGAGAGGTATCTATATGTGGGGCAGGACTCTTCAAATCGAAAGTGATCGAAAACTAACTCGCACAAGCTAAATGAAAATAATTTATTGGTCCACACAAGATAAAGGCCTCAGGCATGGCTGGATGACAGAGTTCAAATGGAACCATCAGGAGTTGTCCCCTGTCTTCCTCAGCTCTGCTTGCCCTCTGTTGGCTTCACTCTCCACAGGCTCTTTCCGTAAGGGGGGCCTCAAAGCTCCAGGCATACAGCTTCCTGTGTCTCAGGATCCCAGGGGAGAGCCCTGAGTCTCACTGGCCTAGCTTGAGTTATACTTTCCCTTTTCCTGAGTCGGTCACCTTAGCCAGTAGAATTGAATTCTCCAAATGGCTAAGGTGAAGCCTGAGCTGAATCCTGGAGCTGGGGAATAGAGTCAATGAGACCTAAGCTGCATGGCATGAGAATGAGGAGGAGGCGTTTCCCCCCAAGGAAAGAGGGATACTAGAAAATAGAGTGGATTCCAAGCAGGAAAATAACCAGATGCCTGCCACCCACGTGATGCCCACCACAAAATCGTGTGTTTTGTGCCACAGCATGTAGCAAACACCCCTGCTAATGAGCTACTGGCTCTCCCATTACTGGGAGCAGAGCTGAGAACAGAGTCTGTTGAGATAGCACCTCTGATTCTGAGGCCAGCGCCCCAGCAACTTCACAGTACAAAGTGATTTCTTCTTCTTTGGAATTTAGGATGCTTTCTATTTTAACATGCTACTGGAAGGATCTAGAGTTCAGTAAGAACTTCCAGTCGATGGAAGTGAGTAGTAGATTCAGAGATGGAATTTCTGTGCAGAGTTGTAGGATTGTTCTACCATAAACTGTCTAAAAAATTGGGCTGACGAACATGCTGATCTCTTCAAGGCAAGTCTGGGAGTGACCTACAAAATCACCCCACTTCTTTGCATGGCCAAGTCTCCCCACAACCATATACCTAATGTGGTCCTTTAACCTATTATCTCATTTCGGAAGCCAGACTTTGAACTTCTGCAAAGTTCTGAAACTAAGGCTATGTAAAGCTCCCTCTTATAACTAGCAGCAGGACTGTAAAGCAAGAAGAGGTTTAGGTTTTGGGGTCACAAGCTTTGAATTTAAGTGTACGATGCTTTTTTGTGTCTAGGTTATGTTTTCTTTTACTTTAATTTTTATTGAGATATAATTGACGTACGAGGTCTATCAGTTAAGTTCGTGAACTTGCCACCACGTGCTTACATTGGAACACTGCACAAACAACTCGGTAAGGTGTCATAGCCTTGGTGTGTCTGTGTCTCACAGCTGTGTTCCTATTGACGTGTGGCCGTGTCGTGCTGAGGGGCGTTCATTATTGTCGTCATGTGTTTTTCTGTGCCCTCACGAGAATGTTGGAGCTTGAATTAGAGCACTGAACAAACATTATAGTTCTTGTTAAACTTGGCAAGAGTGGAAGTGAAATCAGGGACATGGTAGTCCAAGTGTATGGAGTAACGCCATGAAGAAAACAGCAGTGTACAAATGGATTAAACGTTTTTCTGAGGGGACAGAAAGTGTCACTGATGAAGAGCATTTGAAATAAAATTGATTGAAGGTCGGAGCAGGGGATTTGGAGTCCTTGCCTAGGAAACTGAAAGCTCATCTTTACCGCTTGTGTCTTCGGGTGCCCAAGCATGTGGAAGATTGTGCTGAGATGAGGACACACTGCTGTGCTATCACTTAGGATAATGGAAACAGGCTTTTATAGTTTTTACGTAAATGTAGTTTTCAGCCTTTGGAAATTTAAAAAAGACAACGTGCACAACAACATGGATGAAACTAACAAATAGAATATGTGCGAAAGAAACCAGGTATAAAAGGGTACATGCTGCATGGTTCCATTTTTATAAAATATAGAAACAGGCCAAATGAATCTATGCTGTTAAAGGTCAGGGCAGTGGTTACCCTTGGGGCGGGGTAGTGACCTGAAGAGGCACAGGTGCGTTGCTGGGTTTCTGGCAATGTTCTATTTCTTGATCTGGGTAATACTTACATGGTATGATCGGTTTGGAAAAATCTTTGAACAGTACACTTACAATTTGTGTACTTTTCTGCATATATATTATATTTAAAATATTTTATGTAGCATCAGTTGCTTTAAGAAAATTTTGAGCACAGATGCCTTGAACTTATATTTTCTCCTCCTTGCTGTCATCAGCTGGAGTGAAGCACGGAAGATTCTTGGCGTGTCCGAGTCCCTGCCCTCACCGAGTCTGATCAAGTTAAGAGGAGGGGATAGCTGTCAATCAAATAATCACATAAATGGATATATAAGAGATAGTGAGGAGGGAAGGGGAATGCAGGGAAAGACCTCTGTCAGAGCTGAGGCTGTTAGAAGTGAACGCTCGTCAGGGGGAGTTTGCGTGTTATGTACAGCTAGTCCACTAGAGGGCGACCACAGACAGGCATCCGTGGCCATTCCCACGCAGGTCAGGTGTGAAACGTTCCCACAGCTTTTGCTGTTTTGACTCTCGCTGACAGTGTTAGAGGAGCACGAAATACCCAAGAGAAACTAAGCACCAAGTTTCCATTTATGTGTAAGTGTTGCTGTATAGTCTTGTCCAATACCATAATGCAGATTCCGATCAAAAGCCTAATGACCTGAAAAAAAAAAAAAAGATAAAAAACTGCAAAGGAGTGATTAAAAGAATCTTTCTTGGCTTTTTTAAACATCCCGAACGAACCGACCAGAATTCACAGATATGCTATTATTCTTCTGATTTATTAGTACACCCCTCCCCACGCTCCCACCCAAGTCCCTCTTATCTGCTGTGCCCCACACCCCCTATAGAAATTGTCCCACTGAAATTGTCCCACTGTGGATCTCCCACGTGATACTACATTTCCTGTTGAGAAAGCCAATGAGCAAATATAATTTTACATGTTGCCTATAGACAAACAAAAGGCAGAACAATCAATTTGCTACATCCTATTAAATGATCAAGGATGAAATCAGGAGAAAAACTAAAACATTTCTAGTGCATTTAACAGGAGATTTCTTTAGCATCTACTATAGCCAAGCACTCCAGTAAACATTTAAGGCACGACACTCCCGTCCTTTAAACCTAATTCCCCGTGCAATTACATTGTTTTTTAATTTTAAATTTTTAAAAAGTGAGAGCAAGTCTCTCACAGTGGCAGGTAAAAGCCGGGTACCATACATCTCCGAGACTCTCTCTTCTCCCCCCTTCCTTCCTTGCTACTTTTCAGTCTCAGTTATCTTATTTTCATGAAATCATCAGACATTTTGCATTTTCCATCACCTAACTTTGTGTTTGCTCTTTCCCATGCCTGAAATGTTCTACTCCTACTCCCGTCATCCAACAAGAGGCTTCTTGTCCTTCTAGTTCAAAATTAACTGTTACTTCCTAGGAAAAGACTTTCTGAACCACCCACCCCTGTCTGCCCTTCCCAACAGAGCCCTGATCTTAAGCTGGGCACTGTGCTGCCAATATACTAACTAGTCCATATTCCCCAGCCTTGCTAGCAACTAGATGTGGCCATGTGCCTGGTTAATGGGATGTAAGTAGAAATGTTGGATGGAACTTCTAGAAGCTTCTTTAAAGGGAAGCAGACAAGCCCTTATCCTATGGTTTGGAATGCAGATGTAGAAACTGCAGCTTCGGGAAGTATCTTGGACCCCAAAATGGCAGTGAGGATGGGGCAAAGGGCAGATAGGAGCCTGGAAAACTAATGGCAATCCGAGATCAGTGGGAGTGCACAATACCAGCCTCCAGGTACTTTTTATGTTGAGAGAGAAATAAATTACTTATTTAAGCCATGGGTACTGGTAGCTCAGCTATACATGTCCCCACAACTCAATACTAACTAAATACACCACACCCATCCCCAGGCACATGGCCCTATTCTCTTCAGTGCCCCTTCATACTGAAAAGAGCTTGTTCATTTGTTTGCATAACACAGGGAGCTGGTCAACCTCGTTCACTGATATTCCTAGTACTTGCTACAGGGTTGTGTTTCCACAAGGGAATTCCTTCCCAGAATTTCCTGAAAAATTGGTATTTTTCTGAATCTCAAGAAAATTCTGTTGAAAAATCAAAGGCAAATACTATAATTCTTCCTGCAAGAAATACAGTTTAACATTCTTCATGGAGATGGTACTGGTTTGAAGGAATCCACTAATATCAATAACTGGTGATGGCACAGCAACAATGGAAAAATCTGGAATGTTTTTGGTAGTTACGGTACTTTACATTGCTGGAACAAAAGTATTTTATTCAAAAACTTGAAAGGTGAAGCATCAAAAACAACTGACAGAAGAAGAAAATACAGTTCAGATTCTGAACATGAGATGAAAGCAATTAGTTCAGATTCAGTTGATGTGGGTGGAACCTGTCAGCATTATCTGCAAGATGATGTCTGTCTGGGAGGTCTTAGAATAAGAAAAATTGCAAAGCTGTTTAAATTTTCTTTGGTAAGAAATTCTCTTTTTCAGCAAGAATAGGGGGGAAAAATCCTTTACAGGTCATTTTGGACCACAAAACTCTGAAACACCCAGAAAAATGATTGGAAGATTTTTAAAGACCCTAAGTTAAATAGAAATGATTTTGTGCCCACTGAAAGCAAGGACACTTAGGGAAAGAGAGATGTTATGAAACTGTGAGAAAGATATCACATTGCTTAAAACTGGTTTGATTAGAAGTTGAAGTAAATTTTTAAAGCAAAACAGAATTCTGCTTTGAGTAGTATGCTTTTAACAGAAATGACAATCAAATTGCTTAGAGCAGAAACAGACAATCTACTATCCTTCATTAAATGTTTAAGCAATGTTGATATTCTATATGAAGTGGATAGCTGTTTTGGTTTGGCAAACAAGAATAAAATAGCCCAATTAGCACAATCATTACTGGAAAGACTTCTTGAAGGACACTATGGTTTATCAGAAGAAAGACGAAGAGGTGTAAATGTTGTGGACTGTTTATTGTGGAGTCCAAAACCGATCTAAAGTCTGAATCAGCAAAAATAACATGGACTTCAAGGGCAAAATCAAAATCAGAGAAAGACAATAGTTTAATCATTTAAAAGGGAGGGAATGAGTTTATAATAAGCAACACGTCTTGTTAATGACCAACCTGAAGATGCTTCTGTCGATGTAAACTTCCAAATCTGTGAAGAATTTCATTTTTTTAGAGGTGAAACAAAGAGGTAGTTTATTGAAGAGAAAGTACACTCCCAAGAGGTAGGAGGGGGCTCAAGCAGGGAAATGGCTCAAGAGCCCTAAATCTATGGAGAATTTTTATGAGTTTATTTGAGCCAAACTGATGTGGGGCTTAAATTACAGGACAGTTAACAAGATTATGTGCTCTCTTTGAGGGTGGTTATTTCAGAGACATGTTAACCTAGATGTATAAGAACAGTGGACAGTGTTGGCTTATGGCAAAGATAACCTTTTACTAAAGAAGTTATATGCCTGTGGCATAACTACCCACCACGAGCTGCCCAGTTAGGCATTTATGATCTGATCACCCTGTGAGGTCACTGGATTTGTCAGATTTATAGAACCCCATTTCATCCAAACACATTCTCAACAATTCAACTAATGTCAACACAAAATGAGAAAACATTTTGTTTTATTTTATTATTATTATTATTTTTTGCTTTTTGGTATGTGGGTAGCTCCCTGACTGGGAATCGAACCCAGGCCGCAGTGCTGACAGCGCCAACGCCGAAGCCTTAAGCCACTACACCATCAGGGAACTCCCCGAGAAAACATTTTACATCTGGAATATTTGTTGTAAAACATTTTACATCTGGAATATCAAGGTAATCAGATAGGGCAATTCATGCTTGATGTGTTTTTTTTTTTGGTTTTTTTTGTTTTTTTATTTTTTTTTTAAATTTTTTGATGTGTTTTTAAGTTTCATTTTAAGGTGGTATTTTTTATCTTTAATATCACTTTATTTGGTATTTTTCTGTTACATTTTATATTTTTATTATCAAAAGTTTCTACCAAGTAGAGATAATTTATAATGTGCCATTGAAATGTAGTATTAATATAATCTTGTACCAATAGATATGTTAATAATAATAATAAGCCATGTATTTATTATTACCTTTCTCTTTTTCATAGAAAATGTCACAAATTTTTAATATAACCATATCACAAAAAAAATGCTTCCATTTACTCTTATGATCGGTCATTATTTAAAGACACATAAAGGTATTATGGAAACATACAGAATAGCATATGATTTTGAGAATTCCCAAGAATTCCTAGGAATTTCAATTTTTTGTTCCAGAATCCTGAAGATTAATATCTGTCAGAAATTTGCAAGTACTAGTACAATGCCTGGCACAGAGCAGATGTATGTAGAATGAGTGGATATTACTTTGTTTAATAGCCCCAGATATCCCGGGAAATACATGCAAGGGTGCCCATTCACACGTTTGAAATCCCGGGTCTCCTTTGAGGCCAGTGTAGTGCAGCACCCTTAGGTTTTCCGAAGCACTACTAGGGCTTCCTAACACTCTGACAAAGCACCTCACAGCCACACCCTGGATTTGATCTTAGCCCTAAAGCCATTTCTCATCTGGGAATCTTTTAATGGGAGAGAACAGATGAGCAACAGTTTCATTTTAGAACCCAGTAAATCCTAGTTACTTCTGTATTTCCTTCCAATTCTGCTAAAAACTTGAACAATTTCTTTGTTAGATCATCTCTCTCATCTCCAACTTTATCACACAAGTAGAAAAAGCCAGTTGGCTCTTGCTGTATTGTGCTTGGACATCTCCCCGCCAACCTCAGCGTTATTAGGTGGCCTTTCTCTTTTCCACATCACTGCAGGTGACAGTGCTGTCACTCTTTCTGCCACTACATAAAGAGTCCTCCGTTTTCCAGCACCCTCTGACATTTTCCTCACTGTCCTTCGTATCCCCAACAGTCTGCGCGTGGCCTTTTCTGCTTCTCTGTGCCGCCCTGTGCCAAAGCCAAGTCACGTGGCTTACATATTTGCTAAGGCAACACCCCGCTTCCAAGCATCAAACTCTATTCAGGTCATCTAGCGCTGCATCCTAAACTTAGGGGCTTCCAACAGCAGCTTGTTATGCCCACATTTGGACAGGGCACGGCGAGGTACAGCCCATTTCCTCAGGAATGCCTGGGGCCTCACCTGCGAGGAGTTGAACGCCTGGGAGGGTAGAGTGTTAGAGGCTGGCGGGGTGTCTCTTTCTCTCCAACCCCTTGATCCCCTCCCTCGATCCCCGAGCTTTCTCCCTGTGGCTGGCTTAGGCTTCCTTGTCTGATGGCGGCCTCTGCATAGTTTGCCGTCTTACATGGCTGCTCGGGGCTCTAGTCAATGTCCCAAAGACAGAAATGGAAGCTGTCCGTCCCCTCAGGTCAAACCTGAAAACTGCCACTTCCACAATATCCTGCTGATCAAAGCAGTTAGAGCCTGCCCACAATCAAGGGGAAGAAAGGTAAGTCCCATGAAAATAGTGTCAAAAATCTCGTTGCCATTCATCTGCCATGCTGGTATACCAGGGTTATAATAATAAAGCACAACTTGCTGAGAACACGAGTTCAGGTGTAACTCAACTCCTGCCCCTCCCACATTCTTAAAGGGGTGTGGCCTCAAGTTCTTGGTGTACACTGTGTTTAAAATAATGGGTACTCTAAATAGTCCCCATTCTTCTCTCCAGATAATAACTTTACCTTCTATTACCTGCCCTGGGCCCCAGAAGGCTTCTGGTTGAGCTCCACCACTGAGTGATATCAGCAGGAAGTCAATGGCTGGGATGTGAATGAAGTCACTATTTATTCCTGCAGCTCCCTCCCAGTTGAGTCATTGTGGTTTGGCTTCCAGGTTCCCTAGACAACCTTCTCCATGCAGCAGACCTAGGGTAGGAGTGGCTTCCTGGCTCCCGGTACTGCCTCATTCTTTGTTAGTTTCCCTGAATCCAGGCTCTTTATTAAACACTCCTAACTTATGCTGTTTGGGCCTTCTGTTTGCTGATGAAGTTTGATACAGATGGTCCATTTCTTCTATGACCAACACATTTAAAAAAATGTTCCCCTTTTCTTACCAGAATTATCTATCAATGTATTCTTCTCATCTCCTATCAGGGTTTCATCCTTGTTTCTTCCTTTTTACACTCACTTTGTGTGTGTGTGTGTGTGTGTGTATGTGTGGAGGGGTGTTCCCTGAGAGGGGATCGAACCCAGGTCGCAGCCGTAGGAGTACCAAAGCCTAGCTGCTACACCACCAGGAACCCCTCTCTTCCTTTTTAATAGTTCTTCACAAGTTAAGAATATTAGCCCTTTATCTGTCATGTATTTTTTTTTGGCGGGGGCGGGGGGTAATGTGGGTAGTTCCCTGGCGGGGAATGGAACCCAGGCCACAGTGTTGACAGCGCCAGCGCTGAAGCCTTAAGCCACTACACCACCAGGGAACTCCCTCTGTCATGTATATAACAAATATTTTCTCTCCAATTAGTTAAGTGAGGTTTTCAGCCAGGCCAATTTTTTGAAACTTTTTTTATGTTGTCAAATATATTTAAGTATATTCTTTTGTTGCTTTTAGACTTTGAGCCCTTCCCTACACAAAAGTTAAAGAATTTACTCGTGTTATTTTTTTTAGTACTTGCATGATTAAGCAAGTCACATTTAGATCCTTGACCATTTTGAGTTGTTTTTTGACTATGGTATGATGTACAGTTTTAGTTTCATCTTTTTCCAAATGTACACTTGTCCCAGCATCATTTATTAAAAGTTCCATCTTTGCCCACATACACACCCCACCACCGCTGCACCGCACATACCCTAAATCTAAAAATTCATGCCAGATGTGAAAAGAACCAGTTTTATTTAATTCAGCAAGTATTTGCATGTTACCTACTATATGCAAATTGCTGTTATAAAATATAGAACATGAGCAAGCCATGTTCTCTGCCCTCAAGAAAATAACTCTCTGAAAGGGCCACAAGCATTTACATGAATGACTATGATGTGCCTTATCCAGCATTTAAACCAGTATATTTGTTGGATTAGGATCTCTCTGAGCCACACAAATCTGCAGCCCAAATATTCATGTAAAGTGCTTATGTATCTCTCTGGTGATCCGTGGTAGAAATGTAATTTGTTTGCTACTGTATATACTGCATGCAGATTTATTATTCTTCAGGTGTCCCGATCATCCCCAAACTTATCCCTTTAATAGAAGAAGAAAGGATTATGATGAGACCATTTATTCATCCAACGAATACGTTATGAGTGCCTCCTTTATGTGAGGAACTGCTCTTGGACCTGAGATCACAGTGGATACAAGAAAGACCACATCCTTCCTTGTGATGATTGCATTCTAGAGGCAGAGGCAGAAAAAAAAACATGTAAGGTATCTAAAATATAACAATTTCAAGTAGTGATAAGAGCCATGAGGAACAGTAAGGTGAGTCAAGGAGATATGGAATGAGGTATACCATCTCTCTCCTCGGGAGGAAGTATTTGGGCAGAGACCTGAATGACATGAATAGGTCAGCCACGTGAAGGTCCTTGGAGGTGAACCTTCCAATCACACAGGAGCATCTGTACTGCTCAGGACAGGCAGCATGGAAGCCAAAACAGCTGGAAGAGAAAATGAGAAAGAGATGGGAGGAAAAGCTTTGAGGCAGCCAGTGCTAGCTCAAGCGGGGACTCTAGGCGGAAAGGAGTTTGGATTTTGCTCTGTCAGAAGGGGTGTTTTGGGCAGGGGCATGGCATGCATGATCTGATGTGTGTGTTCCATCTGGCTGCCATGGGGAGAATAGATTTCAGTGAAGGTCCAAAGTGGTTAGGAGACTGGTTAGGAGTCACTGTGTTGTCCTTGTGTGAGATGAAAGAGGCTTGGACCAGGGGACAGCTGTGGAGAGGAAAATAAGTGGAAAAGAGGAGGAATGTGGGAATTTTTTGGAAGTTGAGCTAACAGGAATTGCTGATGGACTGAACTTGGGAGTGAAGGGAAGCCAAGGATGGCTCTGTGGTTTGGGGCTTGAGCAACTGGGTGAATGAATACCAACCAGTACCACGCAATGAGAGGGCGTGACTACTGGCGAAGGAGCAGATTTGAGGCACAAATCTAGAAATTTGTTTTAGACACACTATTTCAAGATACTGGTTCTCATTAATGTTCACTCTACCTGAATAGTTATATGTTCCTTTTCTGTTCCTCTCTAGTCTCCAATTAGAGTTGTTCCCAGGGAGATATTGAAGCCAGGTGTAAAAGAATGTATGGTAGATGATCATTTGATCTTTCTCAAGGTCTCAAATATTCTCCTTCTATAAAAAGAAATCAATATTGTTGTTGATAATAAAAGCAGTATGAGTCTAGCTGATTGCAATTGTAATCAAGCGGGTAAGAATTAATGGAGGTTAAACTCAGTTGTTTGCAATGGTCAGGACCAGAGAGGAATTGATAGTTCTCAGCTGGCTTAGGCTGATGATGCCTTAAGGGATAACCAAGCCCTGGTGCAATCTCTGAATTGGAGTTTCTCTTCGTCACAGAATATTTTCTCAGCATCATAGGTCAAAGGCTGTCACCGTATGGGACACTGTGGCACTGCTATTGTTATTCTTGGACATCTCTTTGTTCCCAGAGAGTTTCCCATAATTTCCTAGATGCAGTTGATCATTTGGGTTTTGTTTGTGGCAATTGAATCAATCTATAAAACAAACACATACCTTAATGAGACCATAAATGGGTTAAGGCATGTGAAGTAATTTGAGGTGTTCAGGTGTGAAAAACTCACAGAAGTACAATTAATATATTATCCTTACTTTAAAAGTAGCTCTTAAACAAAACAATAAGCAAAATGTGGGTCAAAAAAGCTGGGAAGGGGATATGTTTTACAAAGACTTGGAGTTCTGCAGTCCTCTGTTTCCTGTGGGAATCTCTGATGCTTTGTGAATGATGAGGAAGCACAGCCATTCCAGGCCGCAGTGCTAAGTCTTAACAGGGAGAGCACAGCAGGAATCTATGGCTATTGTGAACCATAAATTAATTTGCATTTTATGGGAAAAGAACACTGTGATTGGGGCGAGTATGAATGATTTACATTTTATGCATCAAATGTGCAAATTTTTTTCTAAAAATAAATGCCCTTTTTTCTTATAAGAATATATATATGTTTAACGTAGAAAAATTTAAATGCAGAAAATTATAAAAAAGAAAATTTATGTTAACTGTAACCACTACCCAGAGATTACCACTGTTAACATTTTATTTGCATGCTAGAATTATATGAATTAATATATATGTGTATATATAAATCATCTTTTAAGACTATTGATTCCTATGAGTGTATTCTTTAAGAGAACATGATTTGAAAACTGAAATATCAACTTCCAAAGAACTTCAAGTTACAGTGAAAAGTTGAATAGCATAGACATAATAATAGTTATTTGTATTTTATAACACATCTTCTGTTCCTTAACTCTTTTATCACTGCTAATAATAGCTATTATTAATAGCATTAATAACAATAATGTTAACAATAATAATTATTATTGAAATATTGGTAACAGAAGAAAAGGATACCTTGCTGGGAGACATAAGTCCCAGACCCCAGAAATGATTAGACACAAGGCAATGAACTATATTAAGCCTCAGTTTCCTCAAGGGTACAATTAAAATCTTGGACTAGATGAAGTCTAAGCCCTTTCCAGTTTTAAAATCCTGTCTGAGTCTTGTTTTGAAATATAGTTACTAACTGAGACACATTTCCTGAGATGTAAAATTTTACTTTTGAATATTTTATCTAAAATACACCTGTTTTTAAGCAAAGAAAAATGGATCACATCTTGAAGAATATTCAAATGCTTTGAAGATGGAGCCTATTTACAAAGACCAATTTGTTTCTCTGCATTATTTTAGCATGCAACCCTACTCCATTCCTGAAGCTTTCTAAGTATCTGAGGCTTCGAAAAGTGGAGGTGGAGGAAGCTTATTACCATGGAGATAGATGGGAGCAAATGGTCACATCATCAAAAGCAAACTAGAAATGTACAAAGCTTTTGTGATGCTGATCCTTTTTTTTTAAGTAAGAAGAAGAAGGAAAAAAGGCACAAATAAAAGGACAGATCTCTCTCATTAAATCCAACACTAATTTAGTAATCAGTGAAATAAAGGTACCCTTGAAAGCCCGCGGCCAGAAAATACAGTACAACAAAGAAGCACAAAAGGTTGCTGGCTGCCAGGTGTAATTTCCAGGTACTCCAAGTGCATTTGGACTCCCTGTTCTCTTAGCTTTTCTTTACAGATTGCTGTCTTCATGGTAGATTCAAACTATCCATTTAGACACCCAGGCATGTTATCCAAATATTTAGGAGGAGAAAAATTGCAGGAAAATAACATTTAATTTTATGATTCTCCAAAGGAAACTGTTCAAAATTAAGAGGTATAAGAAACTAAGAATGAGTGCTAATTTATTTCTCTGTTTATTACCTTCCACTTTAGATAATCTGGAAATAATTTTGACAGTGGGATCAGAGTCAAAGTTGGGATAAGAGTCAAATTTACATAATGTAGCTTGTATCAGAATAAAGTCTCCATCAATTAGATTGCTCATACTCATAGAGGTTTTTTATTAAGCCCATCCATTATTTCATTTTACTCTGGCAGAGGCTGCCAGCGGAAAGGCAGAAAAGATTTATACTCAGATCTTCGTAAGTACTCAAAAGGGAGAAATTTAAGAATGAATATATAAAAGTTAAAGAACTTGGCCAAGATTCTGCCTTGAGCTTTCAGTCTACAAATTAGAGATTGAAATGATGTTTTAAAAGTGTTTTGTGCTATTTCAGTGGGAAAATGCAATTTACATTCTATTTTAAAGTGTGAATTATTGGGGAAATTGTCCCTTCTTTTTTATCTCCCTCCTCTTCTTCCTCTTCCTCTCTGACTTCTCCTCCTTGACTACAGCATTAAAAAAGACTATTCACAATTATAAAGACATGAATTCCCTTAGTCATTCTATAGATTGAACACAGAACCAAAGAAAACACCAAGGTGATTTTTTAACTTGAGAAAAGAAAACTGAAATTCATTAGGAAATGAAAATGAAGAATTAGAAAAATTCTGGGAAAAAAATTATGGGGAAGTGAATAATAAACCATATATTTAAATGTATTATACAGTTACAATAATCAAAATATGTTACTCTAGAGAGGAAATAACTGAATAGACTAGAATGAAATAGAATGATGAGAAATAAACTCAAATACATATGTAAATTTAATGTGTGGAAAAGGAAAATGGGTCAAATAAATGGGAAGGAAGGAAGAGGTAAGATGCATTCATCAATGAATAGTGATGAATAAACTGACTAGGAAGGAAAAATCAAATATAGGGAGTCCTTCCCCATACTTATTTTATCCAAAAATTTTTCAGAAGATTAAAAGATTTAAAATGTAACAACTAAAATTACAATATTAATAATTCAAAACTTAGGTAAATTTATTAATTGGTGAGTAATCTTTGCATCCAAAAACATTTTCTAAGGCACAATCCTAAAGGATTAAAGGAAGAAAATAATCTCTTTCCGGCAGTATCTCCCACAATTTCACCTTCTATACTAGATTCCTGTTTGATGCACAAAATGTTTGCTCTTTCCCTAGGTCAGCCAGTCCCCTCCCTCTCTGCCCATCTCTGTCACAGTCTTCCTTGAAGATCTAACTTCAACCCAATATTTTTGCTAGAGCTTTCCCTAACCACCCCAGCGCACTGCAGTAATTACAATTGCTTTCCCATCAGCTCATCCAACAATTCACAACTTTGTGTTTGCTCTGCACTGGAAGAGATGCCAACACCCCCGCACAGGCTCTGGGTTTCATCTTCTCTCACCTGACCAGGAACCTTACTCCATAGATTTCTCCCCCTTTTCCTCCCTGATCCCCATCTTTAATCTCTGCTCCTTCCCACCTTCATTTTAAACTTTTCAAGGGTCTCCAGTTATAAAGGAAATAACTGGAAGGTGGGAAGGAACCAGCAGAAAATGTGCAGCACAGTGAAAATTCTGGTCTCCCTAAGTGCCGAGAAGGAAACAAAAAGGAAGAACAACGTGGAGCCAATTCTAGAGCTGGCAGTGTTCTGTGGCCTGCACTAAGCTTAAATCAGCAGGAAATCAAGCAGTGGATGGTGGGGCGTGGTGAGGTAGCCCCAAACTGCAAGCAAGTAAGCATCCCCCAACAGTAGAGTGAGTAAGTAAAATATGGTTGTATTGTAATAAACATACGTGTGCTGTGGTGAGCAGGGTACAGAGGACTATGAGACGTGAAAATGACGGAACCGTAGCTACCCGTCACAACACGGACGAATTACACGAACACCGAGGAGGAGAAAAGCAGTCCGGGACAGCCAGCAGCCCGTCTGGTACCGTCGGCCTCTCGCGGGTCAGCCTTGCTGTTCTGTTGAACGTAAATAATTTCACACAACGTAACACCAGACAAGGCCATTCTGTGACCACAACAGATCAAGACAAAAACAGGACTGTAGTGTAATCATATCTGACCATAGTCAAAACATGACTCTTACTGCCCAAACCACAAAAATGACCAAATGGGCTCTCATCTAACTCGGACAAGTGACTGCTGCTTCCTTCCTCACTATAGCTTTAGCCTCCATCCAGTCTCCCTGCCTTCGAGGTGGGGTTTAGTGTGATACCCAATCACGGAATGACTCCCGCTTCCTGACCAGGGGTATCCAAATCAGAGCTGAGCCCCACGTTTTACAAATCCCCCCCAAATCACCTAACACAAGTCCAAGTCCTGTAATAAATCCAAACCTCTTCGTGGGATGCCTCCTGCTCCCCCAGGTGCGTGTCCTCTCTCACCACGAGTAACACGCCCGACTCCCTCCCCTCCCGGAGGGTGCTTGTTTGCCTGGAGGGGACTGATGCATTAAAGTGAGTGAAAAGACAAGTCCCCTGAAAATACAAAGTTCCACGTAAGTGAAGTTAATACAAGTCACTACTAATGAAATTGTTAAGGGATACCTTACCACATTAGTGATAATACAGAAATACAGAGATAATATGGAAATGAAAGCAAGGAGATGATGACAACATGTGTGTGTGTGGTGCTCGTTCTTAGGGGCAGACCGGGAGGGGAGGGCTTCAGGCATAATCGGGGAGTGGGCACCAGTGACAGGGTTTGCGGCAAGAGAGCAGGGATGAAAGCCAGCAAAATCCCGGAGACGGATCTGAGAGCTGTGCGTGTGACATCTTCTCCAGATGTGCCTGAGAGGTGGATTCAAGCACTATTCCACTTGATAGGGAATGGATTTCAAGAGCGCGTCTGGTGATAAAGCGTCCGTCTGGACACAGCTTCCCTTATTCAAGGATGAGTAAGAACAAAACCCAACAGCCTAGGAGAGAATTGTTACAGACTAGGAGAGAAGGAACAACCTCCAGGAGACTCTGGGGAAGAGCTTGGCCCGGGGATTGATTCACTGTAGGATACTGAAGAAAATGTCCGGGCACGGATAACCTTATAGGCTCAAGATGGACTTTTTAAAAGGGAAAGGTCATGAGTTATTAAAAAAGGAAAATAAAATGAGAAGACAGTAGGATGAAATGAAAATGCAACAAGAGTTTTTGTGAGGGAAGGATGCTGTCATAAGGAAAAATTGGAAGGAAGTTAAAAATGAATGCTGGAATTAAAAAACAAACAACAGCTACTGGAGTACAGCAAATGCACGCTGTTGAGAGGTGGAGGTTAAGTTACATAACTCCCAAAATACAGAGAAGAGGACAAAGAGATGAAAAAGTTAAGTGGGTGGAAAAAGAGGCTAGACAGCAAATAAGAGCGAGTCAACTGTTCCTTAGGAAGAACCTGAAACAAGTGAAAAGACACAATCGTCAGAGATGACACAAGAGTGGTTCTGCACCAGCTGGTGGAGATGCGGGTGCGAGACACCGCCCTGGAGGCCCCGTGACCAGAATCGCCCGGAGGGAGCAGCGTGCTTTTAAATTGCAGGACTGAGCGACTGCCTGCTGGTCAGCCTCCGTTGTGTCCTTCAGTTGTGTCAGAAAAATATTCATCAGAACCATTGTAAAGTAGATCCCAGGTAAGATAATAAATGAATGAATACAGATGTTTAACTAGATCAAAAGTGCTAAACCATGCACCAGGTGAAATCAATGAAGAAAATCCCACATTTAGACACATTTGGAAAAAAGTTTTGAACCACAGGGTTAAGGGTGGGGTGTGTGTGTGTGTTTGGGAGCATGCTACCACATCCATTTTTCTCCCCTTAAAGAAAACCTACCCAAAGCAAACAAATGAAAAAGTGGACTTGTCAAGCTTTCCTTTCTCTGCCATGCAAAATTCCTATTGACAATGAAGTAATACGTACGAAAGGCTAAGGAATGGGGTTGCAATGCAGTAGTGTTTAGCTATGTTTTCATTCAGAGAAAGGCAATATAAAGATGTCCAGTGCTTGCTTTGGCAGCACATATACTAAAATTGTAACAATACAGAGAAGATTAGCATGGCCTCTGTGCAAGGATGACACACAAATTCATGAAGCCTTCCATGTTTTTAAATACTGCCATTTACAACAAAATGGATGGACCTGGAGATCATCATGCTGAGTGAAATACGCCAGACAGAAAAAATGCAAAAACTTATGACTTCACTCCTATGCGGAATATAAAACTGAAAGCAACAAAGAAAAAAAAAAACAAACAAAAAACCCATGGACATAATCAATAGATTAATGTTTATTTGGGGACAATTTAGGAAGGGGGGGTGGGAGAAGGAGGAGGGGTGGGAGAGGAGGGAGAGGGATCTAAAAAATGGTGATGGAAAGAGAACTCACACTGAGTGGTGAACTTACACAACAAGGTGACAATGCACTGTAGAATTGTATGCCTGAAACCTATGTAATCCTTGCTAACAGATGTCACCTCAATAAGTCTAACAATAAAAAAATAAATAAATAAAGATGTCCACTATTCACAAGCACTCAGAATGGATGCCACCGATGTACCCTTTATAAAAACTGCATAAGGTAGACTCCAAGCTTCTAAGTCATAGAATGAAAAACTGGTGATTACTAAAATCAATTAAAATTGAGATCCCTTTAACCAGTGGCAGAATAAGAGGCCTGTCCAGAAAAAAAATCCAGCCACAAATGCCTCTATTTTTCATATTACATGGCTGGATACTTTCCGGACACCCTTCACAGATTATGTTTTTCACATCCTCATCCTCTATATGACAAAATTAATTTAACTAACAATCATTAAATCAAACAATAATACTGGTGAGAAAAAAATCTAGACAGTTAAAACAGTTGATTAAATTTGTGTATATACGATTATACCAATACAAAATTACTATAGTGCAAAAAAAAGTAATATGGATTAATGCTTTTTAATTACAACTTGTGGTTTTTTAAAAAAATAACACATGGGGAGTTCCCTGATGGTGTAGTAGCTTAAGGCTTTGGCGCTGGCACTGTCAGCGCTGCGGCCTGGGTTCGATTCCCAGTCAGGGAGCTACCCACATACCAAAAAGCAAAAAAATAAAAAATAAAATAAAAAAATAACAGAAAAAACGGATACTTTTATACCTACATATTGGTTGGTCCCAGTAATAGAAAAAACTGATACTTTTATACCTACATATTGGTTGGTCCCAGTAAAATTACAAAAGACTAACATGTTAAAGACAAGAAGAAATTTCTACTTTAAAGATAATATTCAAAATTCAGCAAAACATTTCATGTACAAACTAACTTTTGCACTTGCCTCTCAAAAATGTCACGTACTTTGCACTGTTTCATCATTTTATGTTTTAAATACCAAAAGTCCAAATAGTCACAAGGCATAATGGGACTAGAGTTAACTCATGGTCTGATTCTTTGTTTTTGCAATCACTGTGTTATTATTTCTTTCAAATCTACTGTTTAAACACAGGCATTTGTAGTACCACAGGGGTTGGAAACACAAACTGGGCCCCTAAAATGAGTCAGAAAAATCTTGAATCATTATAAAGTCACCTTGGAAATGAGCCTGTGTTTGCTCATGCGTTGGAGGCCCAACGTATAACTGGGAATCCTCGTAATTAATGTCCACGTAGAATGCGATGCTTACTAAAGTTATAAAATGTGCTCAGCTGATGTTCCTATGCATCTTATTAAAACTCGAGAACCTCAGGAATTCTTTAGGATTCAGGCCAAAGATTTCTCAGGGAGGAGCATTTTATCACTGACTTTGTCAACATTTGCTGGCACGTGGTGATAATAAAGAGCAGACTGCTTTCAGTTGGCTTCATCATTGCTCCCTTGCACTGCCCTTGGCCTACCACTGGTTTTAATAATTCTGCAAAATCTACCTGTGGAACTGAATGCCAGACTCTAGATCTCTGTTTTTCTAATTATCCTCCAAAGAAAGGACTGTGGTTTAACCATTTAGGATTATACTCTCACTGCCTGTATCAGGAAGGGGAATATTTTTGCCACGTGCGAGACAGCACAGGGCTTGTAGAGTATCTCCACATTGGCATCAGGGATACATGTTCCCTCTGTTTTTTGCGTCAACATCTTTCATGTCCGTCTTTTGCCCTTGAGCTCACAAGACAACCACTGAAACCCAAGATCCTGTGCTGACATTTTATGTAAGAAGAAGCAGGAAAAGCAAAGGCAAATAATAATAACAAGCCAAATCTGTCATTTTTTATGAGGAAAATAGTAGCTTCTCTAGAAACTTCATCCACCAGATTTCTACTTACCTCTCATTGGCCAGAACTTGTTATCTGTCAACTCATAATTGCAAGAGAGAATGGGAAATAAGTCTTTTTATTTTAGCTGGGTGCATTGCCATCCCAAATAAGATTGGGGTTCTTTTGGTAGGGAAGATGGATATTGTTTAGGTAAACTGCCTGGACATTACTTGCTAGCTATTAAATTCCTTTGTTGCTGAAAAGGTCCTGGAATAAATAAACTTGGTATATTTGAATTTCCCATAGGAGAAACTTGTTGAGAATCATTATAATTTTAATAATTCTAGTGCTATATAACATGAGAAAGATCCATGCTGGGCTCTGAATATTTGTGTCCCCATAAATTCATGTGTTGAAATCCTAACCCCAAGGATGATGACATTTCTGATCATAAAGACTTCCAAACTTCTAGGGAAGGGACAGGCTGAGGCTGAAAGTCACCCCCTCTAAGCTGAAAATACTGCCACTTACTGGAGACAAATTTGTGGAGTTGAGAATGGTCTCCCTTTAAAGACACTTCTTGAAAAGTGTGGGCCCAGGTCTTGCACTTTGCTTTTATATAGGATTTAATGCTACATAGAGCTAGGCATATACATATGTACAGATAGATAGATATATGTGTAGATACATCTACAAATAGACATATAGAGATATAGGTAAAGGTAAGTATGTATATATAGATTTATACATATAGATATACACACATAGATCAAATAGATATACATGTGAAGATATAGGTAAAATAGATACACTAAGATTACTTCCAAGTAAAGAGATGGCAGGCCACTTTGAACACCACGCCTCCATTCCAGCTCATCTTCTCAAAGTTCGAAAACACCACATAGCACAGCCATCTTCACAACTATATTCTAAAGTAACTGCCATCATCAGATCCTTCCCAGCCTAAGAGCTCACTGTGGTATAGAATGGTACTTCTACAGTACCTCTAATGCAGTGACATATTGTTTAAAAGAACAAGGTAGCTGGAACCTATGTAATTCTTGTTAACCAATGTCACCCCAGTAAGTCTAACAATAAAAAAGAAAGAACAAGGTAGCTAACAGGGAAAGACTGGCAAGGACTTGGCGAATGTATTGTGAAGTTAACAAAGGGGTTTGCAATGCTATGGATAGAAGAGACTGCTATTTGGAGTTTTTGTTTGTTTGTTTGTTTTGTTTTTGCTTTTATTTTTTTTTTTTGAGGTGGGAGAGGTTATTAAACTATGCCTAGAAAAAATTCTACAGGAAAGTACATTAAAATGTTACCTTTTCCCCCCTGGGAAGAGGCCATGGGAAAACATTCTATTATGCATTTTTTCTATATTATATGCCTCTCGAATTTTTCATGCTTTTATACAAAAAAATATATTACATTCAAAATGAGAAAAAAAATACATTGTTCAACATGTTTTCCAAATCTCACTCTTTTACAAGAGCTGGCCCTGCCTTCATCACACTCACAGACTCTCGGCTTCACCCGGTGCCCCTCCATGCCATGTTCATTTTCCTCCCCGTGCTTTTACTCCTCGGTTCCTTCTGCCTGAAATGCCCTCCACTGAGCCTTTCATTATTCTAAATTCTCCCCACCTTACCTTCAAGGATGGCCCAGACCGAACTCGAAGGTCTTCTTGAAACTCCTCCCCAGCTCTAAGTCCACGGGGACTCCGCCTTCCCTCCACCTTTATAGCAATGCCTTTCAAATTTCCCTGTGTCTCAGAGTCCCCTGGAGAGATGACTACGGCTCCTGTTACCCCACCTCTAGATTCTAATTCAGTAGGACCAGGATAGGGTCCCAAAGTTTGCATTTCTTTTTTTTATTTTTTATTTGTATGTGGGTGGTTCCCTGGCTGGGAATCGAACCCAGGCCGCAGTGTTGACTGCGCTGAAGCTTTAGCCACTGCACCACCAGGGAGCTCCTGCATTTCTAACAACACTCCCAAGTGATGTCACACTGAGGTTTGAGGTTCACACTTTTAGAGGCATTTCTGAAACTTAACAACTTAGGACTCGTATTGTGTTGCTTCATTCACTTTATAAAACACGTATCTCTGTCGTGAGATTGTCAGTTCCTGTGGTGAGGCACCTTGTTTAATGCTCTTCTGTGTCTTCTGAAGTTCGAGATCTGATAGGGTACCTGCTAACTGAGGCTGGGAGGTTTGCAGATTTCCCCAGCAATTTAGACAGTGGTAAAGATTATGTAAGAGTTTGCAGCAGTCTCCTCCACTAATATCAGCTCCAGAAAGCTTTCTGGCCCTGGCTCTGAACTTGATTGCATCTGGAAACCGTACGATTAACCATGTGACGTAACGTGGGTTAAAGGGCAATGTCCATACTGGCCTCGGGAGGCCATTCCTTTATGGAGCCTGAGATTCTCTGAAAACACTTTATAATAAGGCTTTCTTTCTTCAATTTCCAGATTGTTCCTAAATTAGTGGAATCCTGAGACTGGATGATGCAACTCGATTATAATAAAATAGTCTGAATTTAGGTGGCCATAACTAAGAGAGAAATGCTAGTGTACAAGCAACTTCTAGCTTTATTTTTTAAAAGGAGGGATAGGAGTATGTGGGCTTGGTCAGCCTACTATATGAATGTCTACTCCCACTAAGTCAGGGTACACTTAGCTGGCCCACACAGGCCAGCCTGGTGGCCACCTCTCCAGAACAGTCCGAAGCAGCAGAACACACACCCAATTGATACTGTTCCTTGGCACCTGCTGAGGCCCACCCACCCTACTTTCTTCAACCAGTAGAGAAAGTCCCCAATTTTCTCAGGGACCATAGATAATGAGAATAATCCCAGCCACTCATCCCTGTGCCAATTTGTCTGGAGTGCTGAGAATCTCAATCTTTGATTCTCCTCTTTGACTATACAACCCGTTTTCTTTCCCACTGGGTCTTGAGAAGACAGGCGGCATCATTAAAACTGTGTGTGCTTGTTTGTGCCTTGAATCCATGTTACTGCATAAAGGCCCACTCATTAGGGAATAAGAATGTGTTTTAGTTCTACCTCTGTAACTAGAAAATGAGTTTTTAAGCCTATAGGCAAGGAGACCCACCCGGCCCTCTATACTGATAAGGGAAAAGATGGGACATAGGTAGTTCCCAAATGTCATAGTCATGAGAACCTCTCAGGGAACAAACTTTGGGTGAAAAATTGAAAATGCACATGAAGGAGTAAGGTACAATACTTTGAATTACTATCCACGGCGTGACAAATATTTACTAAGCATTCAGGTCACAGATATTGTCCTGGGCACTGAGGTTATAATGACACACACAGACAGACATAGTTATGGCTTGTGGACCTTATCATTGTTCTCATGACACAGTCTCATGAGAAGGTAGTTATTAATATAAAACCATTCCAACAAATGTAAGTTTAATTGCAGTAGAGCTGTGAAGGAGGAGTATCTGGTGCTATTACATAACATAAATGCAAAACACAGAAGTTGTTAACCTAGAACAGGCAATAAGGGAAGGCTTTCTTTAAAATCTGACTACTGTGCTGAGGGCTGAAGAATGAGTGGGGGCTACCAGGGCAAAGAGTGTTCCAGGCAAAAGGATGTGCAAAGACCCTGTGGCAGGAATGAGCATGGCATGTTTATTCACTGAAAAAGGCCCCAGTGGCTGGTCCACGTGGGAGGAGCATGCTGTCAGATGATGCTAGAGAGAAAGGAAAGGCCCAACCATCTGTGGGTCTCAGAGATGACATTAAGAACTCTTACAGATAATAGGAAGCCATTGAGATGTTTAATTAGATTTCTGTTTTGAAAGAGTTACTCTGGATATCATAGGAAGAATGGATTGGGTGGGTGAGAAGGCAGTAGTGCTGCTGGGACACCAGCTTGGGGACTATTGCAGTCATCTGGAGGATAGAGGATGGGAGCTTGGTTTAGGGTTGGAGCAAGGGAAATGAGAAGTAGACAGTTCAGGCCACGCCCCAGCCAAAACTAAGAACACATGAGAGTCTCCCGAGTGCGCTACAAGCCTCTGGGACACCGGGTGCCTGAAGGCTTCGTTACAAAGCTACCTGGTTATAATAGAGCAGTTTGAATTCGGGTGGCCGTTCTGAGTTTGAAATGTAAGCAAGCTTGACTTTTAGCTTCATGCTCTAAAAGGAATAATGGGACAGGCGATTTTTCTAGAGAAGTACACCCCTGGAAAAGGAGTAGAAGCCTCAAGCTAAAGGAGAAATTGCCCGTGGGTGTCATTCTGCTTTATTACCACTGAGTGATGCTGTTTCCAGTAAGTTTCCCCACAAAACCGAGGGCACAGGACCAGTAAGAGGAAGTAGAGGGAAATCACCTTGAAATAGAAGAGAGAAAAAGACAAAGATGTTTCCCACTTTTGAAAACCTGAGTTCTAAGCAGCAGGGGTCCACACCAAGTTTTTGTGAAGGTCATTTTGCAGTATGGTAACTTCTGGCTTTCCTGTCAGCATCTTTAAAGGCAGTCCCCAGAAATAAAGGGGCATCTTTAGAAGCATTAGTGTGCCCCTCCCCCATAGTCCCATTAGTGGGCCTTATTAAACCAACTCAGACAAAGAGCAAAGATGCCCTAGCTAATGGAGAGTCTCAGATAATTACTCTGCTCAGCTGCTTCTTTTAGGGTCTGAATGGCCTTTAAATAATGTTTCTCTTGCTGTGGTCACAGACAATGACCTAGCAGTCTGCTTTAAGCTTTGCCAATCCCATTAGCTGAAGAATAGCAAACTGTGTGTGTTGTGGGGCTCAGCTTATGGTAGAAAGCAGATTTAAATGTTGCTTTCTTCCTCTTTTTTTCCCTTCCTTCATAAACCCATCCCTCCCAGGAACCTGTGGGGGTTCAGAATGACCACCCGAAGGTATCCCTTAGTGGTATACAGGTCACTTTGAGTTAAAGGCAATTTTAGCTTCAGGCTCAAGAGAAACTTCTGCCCCTCCCTTTAACTACCTAGAAGAAAATGAATTGGAGAGATTATTAAAGATAACTAACTTTTTAAAAACCTATCTATAGGGCAGGGCAAACTTGTAATTATTAAACATCTGTCCTTATCATCCTGCAATGACATTTGAAGCCCCCAGGGTTTATTACCTCATCTCTAGCTCAGGATGTCATGTCCCTCAATCCCTCTTTCTATTGCTGAACCTCTTCTATCTGTGGGGTTTCTGAGTCTCTCCTGTCTATGGTGTTCCCATACATAAGTATGTATTAAATTTGGTTTTTTTCTCTTGCTAATCTGTCTCATGTCTCTTTGATCATTAGACCAGCTAAAAGAACCTTGAGGGTAGAGGAACGTTTGTCTCTCCCCTACAAGTCAAAGGTACCACTGTGTCTGTTGGGTCATCTATTGGGTGAAAATCTCTACCTGAAAATGACAGGGGATCCCCTCAAATGCTTGCAGATAACACCTTGTATTCTTATTTACTAAGCATTTCTCTGAAGATTGTGATTTAAAACATATTCCTTCTCTCTAAGAACCTCAAGTCCCAAATCACAATAATGCAAAGAATATAAAGTCACCCCGATACATGTCTACTGGTCAGAGCTGAAAAATCTGAAAAATTTTAAATGTGAAAGAAAAAGAGTAGACGATAAAACTAATAGGAGGCAACACCAAGATCCTTGGAATATTTTTTTCTGTGGCCCTCTCTCCTGATGCTTGCAACTTTTTTTTTTCCTTCTGATAATTAGATAATGTAGTTATATTTAAAGACTAGTTATATCTTTGACAGAGAATGTAGGAAAAGAGCAACCTTAATTTATTTAGGAAGGGTCAAATTCCCCAATATGACAGTATGAATAAGTTCTACGGGGGGCAACCGTGTAATAAAAATGTGTAAAACAACATCAGAAACACTGCAGCAGATCAAATCTGGCTAAAACCTTCTCTTGCCCACTTTTATCTAAAGGACTTTTCCAGGGGTTCCAGAATGGTGTGATTCCACAATTTTTGAACAAACTGAGTATGAAAACAGGCCAGCATAAGGAAGTGGGATGGCTTCAGTTACACAAATACAGCTCAGTGAGTCTCACAAAGCAACCCCCAACACACACACACACACACACACACACACACACACACAATGTAACAGCTCCTGGGAAGAGAGATTATGCTATAAACAACAGGATGGAAAGAGCCATTTTCTGGTTCTGGGCTCTGGAAAGACACCACAGGCAAGGCAATATACTACTGGGAAAAACTGGGAGGTTTTTCCATTCAGTTTTTACTCCTTTTAACTTCGATCTGCCTTTCATTTTAATGACTGTGAACTGCTTATGCACAGGGCTCCTTCTGTATAATTTAATTTAAATTTCTAATGTTATTTATTTTCAAAAGCATAAACTTACAAATACTTATTGGAGAGATTGGTTTTTCGCCTGTGCACCATTAACAACCTACCTGTTGGGTAACAACATTCATTTGCATAACAATTAGTGGAATTGTTAAGTAAAGACTCATCCTGCAGGGGTTAAAGAACTCAGTATTTTGGTCATTGGGCTCTTTTGTATCAGTGTGAAAGTTCATTGGTGTATGTGGAGAGGGGAGAGGGAACTTTTACAGATATGTAAGAAAGAAAAAGGGCATCCAGCTTGTAGGGACAGGCTTGGACCTTGGCTTAGATTTTTTATTTTTAAAAAAACCTTCTTAAAAATCACCCTTGAAACCCAAATTGAATTTTGGAATCTCGATAGTCTTTGACATTACAAATATAAATTTGTTCATTAGATCTTACTATGAGGCATCAGGGTGCTATGAGAAATAACAACTACAGTTAAGTATAATTCAGAATCCTAGGCTTTGTCGCTAGGATTACCATTCAGAGATCCTGATCCCCAATCCTTTTCTAGTATAGCAAAGCCTCCCTTATGTGTACCAAAGGTGGAATACTGCATCAAAAGAGTTGATCCTCCATAGAACTTCTAAGTACTGCCCTTAGGTCTGGACAACTGGGCTGCTGACCTAGGCTCTGCTTTAAGTTCTCCTCTGACTGCCTTTCTCTCTGACCAAGGAGGTGGCTACCTGGAGCCCCATCCTTCTAGACCAGGTACCTGGGGACTCAGAATTTCTTGCCCCCAAAGCCAGGAGCCTGTCCCAAGGGCTGCATGAGCTTCCTGCCACCTCAGGGTTTGTCTTTGTAGGGGCTGATCTAGTTGCCAGTGTGTCCCCCTAGGCCTAAGGAGTGACTACGGCTGGGGAAGCAGTAGATGAAGTGCAGACAAGGCAGCTGTGTGTGTGTGTGTGTGTGTGTGTGTGTGCGTGTGATATACAACAGGGTTTGGGCTGGGAAGCTCAGGGCATCCATTTGTTTTCTTGCCCTGGTCCTTGTAAATATCAGGATGTGCCTGCTCAGTTCCAGTGAAATGAAACTTTGCTCTTTTTTATTTTATTTACACATGAGACCAGACTTAATTTTGCGAACTCACCCTAGAAAAAGTGCTACATACCTCATTGCTGAGTATGACTATGGTCACCTTTGAAGTCCTCCCCTTGGGAAGCTGTGCACCGATGCCAGCACCTACTCTACCCTTCAAAGCAAATTTGGAACCCTTTTTCTGGAATGGCCATGAGAAGTGTTGTCATCCCCCAAATCTGAGAATTAAGTTTATGAACTTGCTACCATGAGCTTACATTGGCAGCTCTGTACAAATAACTCAGTAAGCTGTCACAACCTTGGCAAGTGCACGGTGGCAAGTTCGTGAACTTAATTATTGGATTTTGGGCACGATGACAGCTCTGATGGCCATTCCAGAAAAAGAGTTCCAAAATTGCTTTGAAGGGTGGACAAGGTGCTGGCATCAGTGCATATTTCCCAAGGGGAGGACTTCGAAGGTGACCAAAGTGATACTCAGTAATGAGGTGTGGAGCACACTTTCTAGGATGCGTTTGTGAAATTTATCATCCAATCTCATATGTGTATGTATGAACACTATTCTGCAAGTAGTCTTTACATTCAGCTCCATGCAATAACTTATTCTAACACTTTGAGGTAGATATCATTACTATCATTACATTATTATCACTATCACCATCCGTGTTTTACCCATGGGAAAACTGAGGCACAGAGAAGTATTATAATTTGTTCAAGGCCTGAGAACTGGTCAGGCTTCTAACCACAAGGCAGTGCAGCTTCTAGGCAATCTCCTCTGCTTTTCTACCTCAGTTCTACTTACCCTTTAAGGCAGGCTCAAACCCTTGCTCTTTTGTAGAGGCCTATCTGAGAAGCTTCATCAGCCCTCTAGTTTTTCTGAACCTCTGGAGTTTTTTTGGCCTTCATTACTCTGGATATTTATAATTTGGGACAGCTGGAAATTTTTTCACATGTTTATATATTAGCTCTACTATCTAAAGGTGAAATATGACTAGACCCTTGACTGACAGTTAGTTGCCACATGAGAGATTTTCCAGGACAAGTGTGGTAGATGCTGTGATGGGCTGCCCAGATCCCCCATCAAAAAAGGACTTCTTGCCCAAGCTGCTGAAAGGACTTTCTGTAGATTGTCTTCGGCCATCAGCCCCTTCTGGGATTATGTCAACAACAGAGAGCCACCTTCCCAGAGTGGCCCACATGGATGTGGGTGTGTGAAGGCTTGGCCATCTTGGTCCGTGTTGTGCTGGAGGAGGCTTCTGCTGACTCTTGGGGCCTGATTGTGAACATCTCCAACTTCATGTTCAGTGACATGACATAGGCATAATGGAGTGTTTATACCATGGAAATTGGCAAACACTAACAAATCAGGGCTTTTATTTTTTCCGAGAGTCAATTTACAAACACACTACTGTTCTTGGCGCAATACAGGGCCACCCTGAGCTTCAGAAAAGCCACTGTGCCACTGAGGTCTTCATGGGTGTTAGAAACAAGACAACAGCCCCCAATGGAGTCATGTATGCTCTAAGCTCCACATCACCAAACCACGACTTAATACTTAATAACAGTTTCAGCTTTTCTAGAAATGAAATCTTAAACCAATCAATCAAGAGTTACCTGAGCACTAGTGAGGCAGTCTGCCTGACAGATTGCTCAGGCATTTTATTATGAATGCTAGGATTTTCCCAGAAGGAAGCTGAGAATATAACACACAAAAAGGTTCTCTCCCACTTTGAGACTGAGACACTTTTCCTTGTGTTAAGGTTTTAACTTTCTGGACTATTCTCTCAACAGGTATGCTCTTAATGGAGGCCCCTGCTTAGTATTAACCATTATACAAGCCATCATGAACTCATGAATCCCCTACCTGCAGGAGAATAGATTCTTGTAGCACATGCTTGTTGAATGACTAAAATAAACCATATTCAAAATTTTCAGTTAGAGAAGTTTTTTAATAAGATTCTATCACTTATTCTTGAGATTTCTTGTTAAAAAAACATAGTATATGATGGTAGGGTGGGAAATTATTGAATATTTTGCTTGGTTAAAGAGTTTTCACTTTTTTTTTTCTGGGTATAGGAGTGATAGTCAAAAGACTTAAAAACATGTATGGCCCGACTATCAAGTAATCAGAAGGAATTCTGGTCCTAATGCAGGAGCAGGGTCCTGTAGATACCCTCCCAGCAAAATAGGGTCAGGCATCAATCCTTTGGGTGTTGGATCTTAGGATGGGTAGGGCAGGGATTCCTCGGAAAGAGACTTGGGGCATGTTGGAACAGAAGCTAGCTACCAACCTATATTGAACTGTTTTAATATTTTAAGAATAGTTATGACCTTGTGAGTGCCGACAAGCTGAATAGCAGGCTCATTTCTACATTCAACAACTGACCCCATTTATGACTTTTGTATTATACATCTCAAATGCTTTTAATTTACCTAAGAAGATAAACAAATTATATTATATTGCTCTATATGTGAATACATAGATGAATAATTATCTGAATCCTCTCTACATGGGCAAATTTGGGGAGATAGAGTGAGATATACCTGGCTTGTAAATGTTAAACTATAAATAGCACCAATTTTTTTCTGATTAAGTTTAAACATTTTTTATGAGACTTTTGTTTTATTTCTTAGTAGACAGCATTGCTTTATTGAATCCTTTACTTTAGTAAATAAAGGCTAAAAGGAAAAAATTTAATGAAGGGATAAAAGAATAAAATCTCCTTATATGTCATTTGACATTTCATTTTTTTTTATTGTTAGACTTATTGGGGTGACATTGGTTAACAAGCATTACATAGATTCCAGGTGTACAATTCTGCAGTGCATTGTCTATATGTTGCCATGCACTTAGTGTTGTGTTCACCACCCAGTGTCAGTTCTTTTTCCATTACCTTATATTTGGCTCCCCCTCCCTCCTCTTCCACTACCTCCCTCTCCTCCCACTCCACCCCCTTGCCCCCAAGTAGCCACTAAATTATTGATTGTGTCCTTACGTTTTTTTTTTTTAATTTTTAAATGAATATTTATTGAGATCGTTTACTAGGAAACATGGTTAATGTTGTGGAAAATGCAGAGATGAATAACACAAGGCCTTACCCTTCTGGAGAGGCAGAAGGAGATAAAATGGGGAGCAGAATAATGGGAAAGGTAGAGTGTTTAAAAGTGATAAAAAGTGGGAGTCTGGAATATAGTAAGAGGAAAGGAGTATGTGGGAGATAAATCTGGAAAGGTGGAATGTCAGTCACAATGCTTTCAGTTATAAGTCACAGAAAACAACACAAACTACCTTGAGCAAACAGAGATTTAACTGGTAATGTAACTGTGAGGTCTAAGATGTGGACCTATGGATTTGAGGGTAGTATTGATGTGTCAGTGTGGGTTCATTTCTGTTGCAAACATACCACCATGGTGCATGATGTTGACAGTGGGGGAAGCTGTGCATGTAAGGGGGCAGGGGGCATGTGGAAACTCTGTACTTTCTGCTCAATTTTACTGTGAACCTAAAACTGCTCCACAAAATAAACTCTATTTTTTAAAAAAGGTGTAGGGCTACTGTTAGCAGACAGCCTTTTGAATGGACACATGAACTTTAATACTTTCAATTTAGAGGAGAAAAATGTCCCCTACTGACCAAATGGAGGCCTGTGAGCCAGCTGCTGCCCAGCTGAGACTATTCTCAGCCTTTGACTTTTTATTCCTTTTCTGGTATCACCACCCCCTTGGTTCTTTGCTGAGGATCTGTATTAGTAATAGTGAGTAAATTCAGTCATTCTGCAAAGGTGGCTTTTTAATGCATTTTATGTTTCAAACCCTGTACTTAATGCATGTTGGAAAAACAATGTCAAAGCATGAGCCCAGTCACCAAACTTCAAGGACTGGTATAATTTTTCTCAAAGGGTCATCCATTGATCACTGAGAGGAAAAAAATTCTGAGATGTCCTAAATTAAATTACACAAGACTGGAGGGTGGGAGGAAAAAAACAAGGCAATCTAATCAGTTAGCAGCCTGATGCTAAAACTTAGAAAACACTGCCTGCATTCCTGAGTATATAGGGCTGTCTGGAAAGTATCCAGCCATGTAATATGAAAAATAGAGGCATTTATGGCTGGATTTTTTTCCCAGACAGCCCTCATATATTGAAATTGTGAATCAACTTCCAAGCAGCTATTTCAGCAATTATCTAGAAAGAATAGCTGACCAACAGATGCCCCCCATCCTGCTTATGCATGAACTTTCCAGGTTATTGCTCACCACCAATCCAGAAACAAGTACTTCCTCCTTATGGACTATTTAATTATCCCCAAACTGGCTTCACCTTTTCCTGCCCCTTATCTACAGCCAATGTAAATCCTTTCAAAACAACTTACATCTTTCTTTCTCTAACTCATTTTATAAGAGAGCGCTGGGACTGTGGACATGTCTGTCTTCTCCATCTAGCCCTACTGCTGATGGTTTTGCATGCCCCAGGACCTGGTCGTTTCTCTGGCCAGCAGATAGCTCAATAAACCATTTCTTTCAGGACAGCATTTGGTCTCAAAGGTTTTTGTTTAACATCACCTATATTGAAAGCACTTTAAGGTACTTCTTAAAAAACACATAATTCACTACTCTATATATTGTAGACCTTCAGAATAAAAATCTATATTGTGTATGACCCAGGAATTTGCATTTTTAGAAAGCATCCAAAAGCCTTGACACTTAAAATGTGGTATTCCCTGGGAGTTCGTTGGAGGTGCAGAGAAGCCTCACCACAGACCTCCTGAATTATAATCTGCATTTTAACAGGATCCCCACACATTAATGTTTGAGAAGTGCTGTTCTGGAAGATTCTATTACATACTGAAGTTTGAGAATCATTGGTCTGGGAAGATCAATGAGCATATATTATAGATAAATTTGGTACGATATATGATGAGTGCATTTAAAGAGAACATGTGAGTTCTCTGGGCGTGCATAAAACGAACAGGTTCCTCTGTCAGAGGTTTCCAGGACAGGTGTAATATCACTTGCTTCTTAAAGAGCAAGGAAAACCTGGCCAGACTAAAAGGAAAGGGGTAGGGGTAAAAGCTCTCATCAGAGACACCCATATGTACCAAAATCCTGAGGCAAAAGAGAACACGGCATGTTTAGGCAACAAGAAATGTATCAAATTGCAGTTTTTTAAAAAATGTATTTAAACTCTGAACATCACCCAAAGGATATAGGAGGCCTGTCCAGAAAAAATCCAGCCATAAATGCATCTATTTTTCATGTTACATGGCTGGATACTTTCTGGACAGCCCTCATATATATATTTTTAATTCAATAAAGTTTTCTTATTGATCTTTAAAGGGAAGAGTTAATTGGATTTTTTTATTCCTATCATGCTGCTTTCTCTGGCCCCCTTTGACAATTTTTTGTTGTATCTATTTCTTCATTCATTCATTCATTCACTCATTCAAACATCTATAGACTGGGCATTGTGCTTTGTGCCTATTATGTGGTGGTGACTGAAACTGAAATAGTTCCTGTCTTCAGGAAGTTTACAGGTGAGGCTGGAGTGAGCCTCCAGTTGGAGAAGCCAAGAAAACAGATAGATAAAACGTGTAATTATAAATTGAGAAAATGGCTAAGAAGTGTGACACGATGGAGAAAAACGGAAAACTTCAAATAAAGTTTTCCAACTTGAGCACTATATCCTCTTGCAAAGTGATCCAAGTCACTGTGAGCTGGGGGAAGATGGAGTCTCTAAGGAGCACTCAGGTCACCCTCCTGTGTTTGTTTTGCTGGGAATCTGTTTTGCTGGGCTGCAACCTGAAAGGGCAGTGAAATTGATATTCATCGCAACTCCAAACCTGAAATGAGAAGCAATCTCCAGATTCTAACTGATCTATTTTCAGAAAACTGATCTGAGTAATTCTCTTAGGCAAGGGAGCTGTTAAAAATTAGTCAGGTCCCTGGTACGTTTCAAGGGAATATTTTCGATTGCAAACATCATTTGGGCCTTGGGTGGAGCGATGAGGCGACTCTGCGGCACACGTCACTGTTTTCAAAATGTGTGTGATAAAAACTGTGTATAAGAAAACAGATAAGAAGGCCTAGTGTGTGTGGTCCTCCAACAGGGAAGACGTCTTCAGGCCCTGGAACCTTGGGTGCGTGGGTCTCGCTTCCCGGGCTGCTGCGGGGAAGCATTTAAGAGTGGGACCGTGCGAAGCGCTTGTAAACAGAGAGCCGGGCGGAGACGGTCTGCGGCCAGACGGGCTGTCACGGTGCGGCGGGCGGGTTCCCGAAGCCCGGCCCCAGCCAGGAATAGACTGCAGGCCTCGCAGGTGAAGGGAAAGAGGCAGTCGGCGGCCAGGTGAGCATCTGCCTGCTTGGGTGCTGCCTGGCCGACCACTGGGGGAAGGGTGCGGGGATGACAGCATTGTAAATATCAAGAGACGCTCCCTGGGGTAGTGGCGATTTTGCTGTTTCTTCCACGCTCTGGTTATTGTCTCATTCTGGAGACTGCACTACATTGCAGTGGATAATGGGTGAGGGGGAGATTACATGATGCCTTGTCTGCTTATTTAGATGAATCAGTTGTGTAATAAGTAGAAAACAGTTGAAATAGCTGATCCTGTTCTGTGCGTTGTTTTTATTTAGTACCCCATCCTCCCTGATCCCCTCTCCCTCCTTCGGGTCCCAGAAGCCAAACCCTCGGCGGAGCATGTAACATCAAGCTGGGGCTCCCAAAGAAACAGGTATTGTTCCATCCTTCTGTTGATTCCGCTCGTTTTTAATGTATGGTCAATGATACTATGTGACTGATGACAAGCATGATTTGGTCTTCTGAGAGGATTACTAAGCTGAAAAAACCAGGATAAGGAAATTTCAGACCTGCTGCTCAAATAAAATTAGTTACCAATGAGATACACAAATGAATGACAAATTAAGACTGATCTAGATTTATAGCTTGCAAAGCAGGACAGATTTGAATTTGCCAGTTAAACTGAGATTGAGCTGTCCTGTGTGAACTTATTTGGAAGTTTTTTCCTCCTTGGAAAAGAGAAACACCTGGGGTTTTTTCTTAAATATTTTAATTTCTGTAGTCACAGTGATGATAAAGTACCATGTGTAAGTTGTAATTGGTGTACCTGAAATAAAATGTAAGAGAGTTTTCATTTCATTAACTTCATGAAAATGAAAATGCCTTAGCTGTTATTGGACTTAAAAGATCAGGAGATTTGTCACCATGGTTATTACATTGTCTAACTTTCAATTATTATTGTAGAAGAATATTAGGTTAAATTGCATATACAAAAGTGTTTTATTTTTTTTTCTCAAGGAAAACACTTGAGAAGTGTTTTAAAATCATACACATCAAGAAAATACTATCAATGTCTGGTGATTTTTTCTTTACAATGAATATTTTTACAGTGTAATGGTTCATAGCAAGAATTATAAAGCCAGACTGGATTTGAATTCCTTCTTGGCCACTTCCTATTGAATAACCTTGGACAGTTCACTCGCTGTGTTTCTTAATCTGTAATATGACGATAATAACAATACTGATCTCATAGGATTGCTATGAGGATTAAATGAGTTAATGTTTTTAAAGTACTTAATGAATGTAGTAATTGCCACAGGCATGTTTGTTAATAAGTATATAAAATAAAAATACACAAGTCTTGAAAGTAAAGTGGTGGTTGCCAGGAGCTGGGGCTGTGAGGAGGGCAAAATGGACACTTGTTAAATGGGTATAATTTTGCAAGATGAGTTCTAGAGATTGGTGGCATAACAGTGTGAATGTACTTAAAGCACTGAACTGTACACTTAAAAATGGTTAAGATGGTAAATTTTATATAATGTACATTTTTCCACAAATAAAAATTTTAAAAAAGTATAGTGTTAGCAAACTCACATATTCAAAATCTTTATTAGCACACACCAGCCCTATCCACAGTTGCCTTTGCCATTGTGAAAATACAACTTCTGACATTCATCAGTAAGATTGTTTTATGTGGTAAATTCATGCAATTAAGACATCATAAAGACCACAAACAAATGATAGGAAATAATATCTGAGAGTCTATGGCAGGCATAATTCTAAAAATGCCCCTACACCAAGATTGCATGCCCTATTTCCTAGAACCTATAAATATCATGAAATATCCCTTGATTATGTTGTTGTATGGCACAGTTAAATTGAAGATGGGGAAATTATCTGGGTTGGCCTTATCCAATTGCAGGAGCCCATGAAAGTGGAGCGTTTTCTCTGGGGAAATCAGGGATTTGAAGCCTGAGAAGGACTGAGCATGCTGTTGCTGTTTTGAAAGTGGAAGGGACGCTTGAGAAGGAATGAGGGCAACCTTGAGAAATGCTCGAGTGCTAGAGTTGCTGAGGGTCGCCCATCATAGAAACTGGAAGTTTTGACCTAGGATCGCAGGAACCAGTCTGCCAGCAAAGTGAATGAGCTTAGAACTGGATTCTTTAGCAGAGCCTTTAGTTAAGAGCCTCACCTGGCCAACACCTTGATTTCAGCTTCGTGAAAGGGATCCCAAGCAGAGAATGCAGCCAAGCCCACCCAGACTCAGACCTTCAGAACTGTGAAATACAAAATGGATATTGTTTTAATCCCTTGACCTACAAAGACATCTCAGATATGTCATGTGTTTCCTAAGCCATTGCAAACATTGATGTCTCTGAGACACATGCAGATTTAGTTTGCTTTGAGTGCAGTTATAATGCAAATATTATCAGGAAATAATTATACATATTCAGTGTTAAAGTGTGAACTGTAAAAATAATTCCTTTAAGATGTATGTTTTGAATTTGTACAAAAGTGACACTGAAAGCCAAATGGGATATTCAAATGAAAACAGTGAGACTGATACTCAACAGATTCGTATGACTGATGGTTCAACAGAAGATTCAAATTTAAGTGAAGATAGCCCTATCCAACTTAATGTTTGTAAATATGCAAGACCTGTGTCTATATCAAGCAGTGATGATTGTGATTCAGGAGATGAAGAATGGAATTGGGAAGAAAAAGAAAATATTCCAAATATAAAACCATTTACCCAAATTGCTGGCATAAATGCTTTAGTTTTGTGAAGACTAGGAGCTAATCCTACACCTCTTGGTGTTTTGAGACAAGTGCTAAGCGATGATTTTTTTTGAAATGATAACCATAGAAACAAATAGATATGCAAGTCAAAAGATAAAGGATCAAGACTCAAGAAAGGACGAGGAGTGCTTTCCAGTAACAAGTGATGAAAAGAAAGCATACCTTTTGTTCTGTACCATAAGGTCACATGTACAAAAATCTAAAATAGGTGTGTACTGGTCAAAAAGAGCAATATTGGAGACACCAATATTTTCAAAAACTGTGCCTTGCAAACGTTTCTTGGCTATATCACATTTTCTTCACTTTGTGGATAATGAAACTGTATGAAAAGTGTGAAGTATAGTCAACTATTTGAATAATAAGTTTGTACACTCTGGTGAAGGGGTCTCCCTAGACGAGTCACTGATGAAATTCAAAGGATGCCTGGGGTATGTGCAATTTATAGCTACCAAAGTTTATAAGTCCTGTGAATCCAAAAATGGAAATTGCACCTGCAAATGTTAAGTTGAAAAATAAGTATTTTTTTTGCTCACATAGAATTTCATTTAATTCATATGTCAAGAGGTTTATTTGTTTTTTGTTTTTTTGTTTTTTTTTTTGCTTTTTGGTATGTGGGTAGCTCCCTGACTGGGAATCGAACCCAGGCCGCAGCGCTGACAGCACCAGCGCCGAAGCCTTAAGCCACTACATCATCAGGGAACTCCCAAGAGGTTTATTAAACTGCTAAATTTGTGGCAGTGTGTTACATAGCAATAGAAAACTAATACAGACTCCAGCAGAAAAATAGGCAAAAGATAGGAACAGACTATACATAGAAGAGAAAATGACATGGCTAATACACACAAGAAAATGTATTCTCTTACCATTAATCAAAGAAATAAAATTGATTCAACAGCAAGGTAACATTTTTCCAGCTCTCAAATTTACATAGGTTAAAAAAATTATAACATTAGTTAGTGTGCAGTGGTGCAGACACCCGGATGCTGTGAGGGATATGCAAATGTTACAACCTTTCTGAAAAGCTCGTTGGCTGAATGTATGCTCTTACCCCTTGATTCACTAATTCCACTTCTAGCAATTATCTTCAAAATGAGAAATATTTTAAAAATTGTGAAAAATGCTTAAAATGGTTTTGGTTGGAAAAGTCAAATATTGGCAGTAGTCTAAATGTCCAACAACAGGGGAATTGTTTAAATACATTGTGGTATCATAAGAAGATATGGTATTATACAGACATTTAAAAGCAAACTTATGAAGCATTTTAACTGTGGAAAGGTGTTTCCCCCAATTATTGCTAAATGGGGGAAAATAGAATAGAGAACTGTATCTGCAGTATGCTCTCAAATATGTTAAAACAAAACAAAACAAAACAAAAACAGATCTTTCTAAATAGGAAAAGGGCCAAAGGGGCAATATGGGGCAGTGATTTTTTTTTCCCATTGGAGAGTGAATAAACATTGTTTATTTCCCCTTTTATACTTTTCTGTATTTTCAAAATGTTGAACAATGAGCATATAGTAGTTGTTTATAATCACAGTAGTTAATACACATTATTTTGAAAACTGTTAAGTGTCCACACTGTGGAGAATACAATGAATCTAAAACATTGTCCAGTCAAATAATGGAGAAAATAAAAATCCATAAATATTTTAAATTTGTGGCAGAAAGTTATTTTTTAAAGAGAAGCCATGAGATAGGAAATGATAAATATTGTTGGAAAGGTTGTGACTAAAGTTGGATGACCTATTTCTCCATGGGGTAATCAGTGAAAGCTTTGTAGTAGAAGCATCACGGAATGTCATACTGAAATAGAAAAATAAGGTACACGGTTGAATTTTTATTAAAAGTCTTTGTTTTCTGATAGATTGATGGATTTTAGGTTTTGGACTTTAGACCTAGCTTAATTATACAAGTACAAAATAACCATGATGAATATGTAACCAAAAACAAAAATAAAATAAACAAAAATACCTGCATATTATGGCTAGGAAAACCAAGCTGGATGTAGACCAGCAACATCTGCCTTAAAACCATCCAAAGCTAATATTTATTGAATATTTATCAGATACTTAATGTATCTGATTTTGTATTTCAGTTTAATCATGTGTGTAGCCTAGTACTTGAAGTCAAGTCATACATTTACATATTAAGAAGCAGGCAGGTAGATGGGTGCTACTTTAATTACTAGTTGCAGAAGACCTGGTTCTAGTAGAAACCTGGAAAAAGTTAGCTCATTTGGGCAGTTTTTTTAGGGTATCCCACCTTTAGACAGTTTCCAGGAGCACCGGACCACTGCTACTCCATTTTTCCCACGGGCTCCTTTCCCCATTTCACTTTACCCTGTCCTCTCACACCAATGAAAAGTACTAAAAGCATTGGTTGCCCCATTGGCTGACTAGCCAAATGGTGGTTTTCTTACTCCCTTAAAAAAAAAACCATACGGAGGGATATCTAGCAAGGAATTGCTTTTTTTGATTTCCTTTTTCTTTTAGAGTGGATTTGGTATTTGGTTCATAAGTAGCCAAACTATATTCTAGCTTAGAGCTTCTAGTATAAGCTAAATAATTCAGAGGACTGAGTACTGAGTGAGAATGTGATAAAAATCACCACCAGCAGTAAATTCCATGCATTATGTTTGCTGTCTTTCATTGGCTACTGTAGATATCACCAGACAGACAATAAAAAGTCCACATAATTTACCTTATACTGACAATAAGGTAAGAACTTTATTTGCTCCATGAATATAATTCATCTTGATGGCACCATGAGTTATGAGCAAAAGCCAAAGTCAAAATACAGAGGCCATTGCATTGAGATGTCAGGCATGCTATTTTCATTAATATTTTGTTTGTTTTTCAGATACTCATTAACTGTTAATTTTACATGTGTGTTTCACATTGGATTCCCTGGTTATATGCCACATTTATGAGTGTGGTAGAGATTTATTTGTTCAGTTATCTTGATTAATGTTACCAGTTTATAATACAGTACAAGCTAAAGCTGCCCTGGTCTGTCTTATCTAGTTTACTTTTGGACATTTATCTAACTGGGAAACTGTTAAATATCTACTTCACCTTGTGGTCTGTAGATGTTAGTATAAATTTAGATTTTCAGTCACAGAACAAGGAACCTGTATTACAGGTTAGAAAATGTCAGAAATGTGACCAGCAGTTTTTATGCTCCAGAAGGTTAGCTAAATTGTCTCCTTTCATGTTTTCTTGATCCATTTTTATCAACACTTTAACTCTTCCACAATAGTTTCTATTTCACCCTTAGGTATTCCTTGGTCATTAATTAAACAAGTAAGAATTAAGTACTGGTTTTGGGCCATGACATCGAGCTCTTTGTAATTGGAGCCAGGAATGCAATCTTGAACAAAGCAGGCACAATTCTTGCCTTCATGAAACTTAGAGTCAGTCTAGTGGGGACCCGACAAGTAATCAGGCCATTTTTACATGAGGTGAAAAGTATTATAATTGAGGAAATCTGAGTGCTACAGGAGCACATAAGAGAGATGTCCTGAATGGGTGTGGGCCATCAGGAAAGAAGTGATACCTCAGCAAAGACCTGAAGGCTGAATTAAATTGGGCAAATTGTGTTCTATGTCTTGGGGGCTGGGGTGTGGAGGGGGAGATTAAAGCAATAAACCCAGGAAAGTTAAGTGGTACTCTGAGCTCTTTCTTAGAGGCAGTGTCAGGAGTGTGTGGTTTATCCAGGAGATAACAGGACTTTAATGTTAGAAAGCCCACTCTGGCTGTAGTGTGGCAAATGGATTAGTTTAGGGCAAGACTGGATGGTGGTATCTGAACTGAGGCAGTAATGAAGGAGAGAAATGGATGGAGTTGGCAGGTCTCGTAGAGGCAGAATCAGTATGACTTACTGATTTGAAGTGATTGTGGATGGGGAAGCCAGAGGGTCAAGGATGAGTCCTTCACTATATAGAGAACGCCAGGAGGAGGGGCAGGTTGAAGATAAGGTGACACTTCCTCTGGTACCATATGGACGATTCTTACTGGCATCCTGTACCCTGCTTTGGAGTTTGCAATGCAGTACATTATGTCATTTGATTTATGAGGACTGTCCTGAAAAAATCCAGCCACTGTCAATATAACGAGAACAGTTACATGGCTGGATACTTTCCGGACAGCCCTGTACACTCCCAAACAACCTTTGAAGGAGGTAGGACAGGAATCTTTATTTGACCTACATTGAAGTAGCTGAAATTCAGGTTCAAATAACTTGCCCAGAATTACACATCTGATAGTGTATGGAAGGTTCAAACTCAAGTCTTCTAATTCCATCCAGATCTTGTGATCCAAAAGTAATTGCTCTTCATTGAAAGGTTAGATATGATGTCTGTATTTTCACTGTGGGGCATCATCTTTTAGTATACTGAAGAAACAAGACTGAAGGTTTTGCCAACTTTATTTTGTTTGAACCCCATATACATTGATATTTGTCCCCCTATCACTCCCACAATAAAAGTTAAGATAGTTTTAGAAGGAGGCAGTTTATTTGGACATGCCTTAACAATTAAAATGTATTTGCATATAATTACATCTAATTTGAAAATATTTCTTTTAATTCTTTCCACACAAACAATTATTTCCAGATTTTTTTTAAGCAAACATTTTTACAAGTATTTCTATTTTGTGGCTAAATGAAAAATTATGTCTTAGGGAAACATTAGTAAAAGGTTTGGGCAATTAGGAGTATGTAAACATTTGCAAAAGCACTTGTTTGGACTAAACAAAGTCACAGTTATTACACCTTTGCAGACATTCCAAGTATTGTGTCCAAGGTCACTAAGAGAATTGAGGTTAGCCATTTAGTTAGAGAACAGCCTTTTATTCTGCTTGTTCAGGGAGGCACCTCTCATCCACCATTCCCTTAGGGAACTTACAATGACACAGAAGTATTACAGAGGTGATTTTGTTTTAACTAAGTATAAATTATTTCCCTGGGTATAAAGGTAGTATTTAACAATTCACTTTTCAAGTTGTGGAATTAATAAACAAAAAAATTTAAAAATAAATATTTGTTACAGTTTTGGTGCTTGACACTAAAATTCAAAACACCGTGTATATCAAATTTCAGCTATATTAGGCCAAAGTAATTAATTTACTGTTAATTTTCACATAGAACTGTATTTGAATTTGAGAGTCTTGTTTCCACTCACTGGACAAAGTACTTCATTTTGTTAAATCTCAATTTTCTTATCTGTAAAGTGGTAATAATAATAGCAGCTCTCCGATAGGGTTGTTGTGAGGATTTAGCAACATAACGCAGACACAGGGCTTAACGTAATGACTACCCTTTAGTAAGTACGCATTGAATATTAGCTGTGCCTTGTTAATCTTGGTCTTGGTTTAGGAATTATAACTATCTTTATTTTCTTTTTAAGCATTTTGTTATATACATCATTCCACATTTAACATGTGTGTCTCCACACTGATGGAGCCCTGTGTAGGACATTTTATTTATTTTTTTTGTTTTTTTTTCCTGTTTTTTGGCATTTTTGGTATGTGGGTAGCTCCCTGACTGGGAATCGAACCCAGGCCGCAGCACTGACAGCGCCAGCGCCGAAGCCTTAAGCCGCTACACCATCAGGGAACTCCCTACATTTTAGAGTTTAGTATAGCAGTAGTAATCTCTGATGCCGGGCATTAGAGACTTAAGTGTCATGTATATCTATCATCCTAATGTCAGCTCTAAACAGTCAAAGAAGGATGGGCCAATCAGAATTCTAGAATTCAACTCTAGAGTGTTTACACATTGTAGAATTGTTTTGTAAAAAATCCATTCCATAATAATAATAGTCCATAATAAAGCATAATAAAATTGAAACTGAAATTTAGAGACAGAAATATAGTTCCTATCATTCTTCATACTTCGTAAGCTTTTCCTTTGTCCTGCCTGATTGCTAGAGTTTTTCTAGCCTTCATGTTGTACATAAGTAAAATAACAAAGACTCATCCCGCTGTATATTGCCTTACCTTGTCCTCGTCTTTGAGGGTCAGAGACAGTATTTTGTCTGCCTTTACCAGCCTTACTCGTTTTCCTGGCAGAATGGTAAGAGGCTGCTTGGTAGCCAAGGTGGTGGTCACAGATGAAGTCCAAACGGGAGGGAGGGGTCATTGATGTAGCCCATTACCACTGAGGGTGCATCTTGTGTGTGCCCTTTCGAATAAGAAGTGAGTCGTCCATTTGCTTAGATCTTATCATGGCCAGTACTCTCTAGGCGCCATCTAACAAAGACTTAGGCTCACCTTCTAGCAGATTCAAGTGTAGGGAGAAAGAAAACAATCAGTTAATTACCTCTCATGTACATTCACCTTAAATGCCCATAGGAACCAGTTTTATAAAGGTATGCTAACTCATACACTCGTTGTTACTTTGAAGGTTAAAGTGGTAAGTTGTCTACCTTCTGCTAATCAGCTGCAGTGACCTAAGGAATTAATATCAACAGGAAGTGAGGCAATTATTCATTGCCTACGTCATCCCCCCACAGCGTAAAGGCCTTCTGTTGACCAGGTGTTTCTGCCGGGCAGAAGGACTCGGGCAGCTGGGGAAGCAGCCCTTTGCACTCTTGCCTCCCATTTATACAGTTGTTAGTTCACTAAAGCTAACTCTTTGGTGAGACCTTTGAAGCTGTTACTGTGTGTTGATAGCTTCAAGCAGCAGATATAGTAAGTTTTATTCAGGTTTGTTTCCTTTGTCTTTGCATTTCTTCCAGCTGAAGTCACCTCTCTACACATGTTATTATGCCATTTAATTGTGTTCTGTAAGTTATGACTCTTGTACCTTGATTATTAATGATTCCTTATTTATGTTCCCATAATACCTTTTGAGTACTTCTATTAAGGCACCTTTTTACACTTGGTTTTGTGTTGTTTCCCCACTAGCTATCATGCTCTTCAAGAGCAGGAGCTGTTTTGTATTCCTGGCATCTAACATAGTGTTTGGGTACTGGTCCATGCTCTTGTAAATGCTTGCTGAGTATAAATGGTTGTGTGCTTAGGCATCAGCTAGCTTCTGATAGGAATAGTAATTGTTTTAGTTTTTACAAAGAACTTTCACATGCATTACCCACATTTGTGCTTCACAGCTTTCAAAGGGGGCGGGCATTGACAGTATTTCTCTTTTGCATATAAGGAGGGCCCAGACACCCTGACTCAGGCTGACTTGCTGGAAGCCGTTCTGCTTAGAAGTCCGTCCTTCCACATGAGCCCTTCCACGGTGTCAGAAATGTTTGTTCTTCCCATTGCCATACCTTTCTTATTGAGTAAACTCAGAACTGGGTAGCTCATGGATTGGATTCAACCTACTTACTCCTCCTCGTCTGTGGTCCTTCCAGCAACGGACCCCTGAGTGATTTTAAAGTGGATTAAAAGGTAATTTGACTTGGGTGGCCCATAGGACTCAGTAATTAAACAGGGATTCCAGGAACTTTTTTTCCTTCCCCATGGGGAATTTGACTGACAACAAATGAGTCATCTCGATCCCTTTCATCATCTTTAAAATCATCTATTCCCCTCTCTCTGTTTATCAAGAAGCTTTTCAAGCACTTCGTAAACCATACTCTGGTCTAAACCATGCGTGTAAAGATAATTATTCTCAGTAAAGCTAGGTGACTTTTGCTCAGGTTAACTGAATTTGTGGGGTTATGTGGAAAAATCGGAAGAAATTCAGTCTTGTATTGGGATTAGAAACAACCGCCATTACTCAGGCTCAAGTAGAAGATTCTAAATAGTTATGTGAGCTGATGATCGTTAAAGCTACTTCTCTAGCTCTTTTTGGGTGTCGTGCAAATATGTGAGTGTCAGTGTACCTGTTTGGGATGGTTATTACTTTTATTGTTTTGGTATGTCACATATTCGGCCCATGCCAGCTGGCTTGACTTGGGTGGTACCTACTTGCACTGGTCAGTTACTCCCTGTTGCATTTGGAGGATGACTCTAGCAACATGTGTCTTTTATGATGGAAGTTTTCACCTTCTTCATCTTGGTCCCAGTATGAAGATAATTTGAATAGTTCTTTGATTTGTTTTTAAATTGCTATTCCCTGCCTTAGAGGTAAAGGGAAATGAAAAACATGGAGTCTGCTTTTTTAGACACTTATGTAACAGAAGTTTGTGTCTGTCTGTTTTGTAAAAGCAGGACGTATTGGAACTCTGGTGGTTTTATGAAATGGACTTCCCAGTTAGAAGCCATGGCTCTTCAATCCCATGCTTGATATAGGGGCATAATAACCATACTGCCTTCAGTAACAAAGCAGTCTGATATTTGAAGTGCCATGCTTATATTTAGTTTGGTTTCTGGGAAAACATCTTGGGGCATCAAATATCTCAAGATTTTGCAAGTGGCAAACAATAAACAAATGCAGAGATATACTGAAAATGCTTTAAATTGATTGCTTGGAGGTATTTCAAAGGAACATCTCCTTACCGGTATTAGAACGGCCTTGCACCCTAAGAGACCAGCCAAGCTACTGGTTTGGAGTGGTTTACAAAATATTCCCCAAGTGCTGCATGGGTGCTTTTGTTTCTGTAAAAGGTCTGAGTGAGGTCTTTGCTACCTGACCTTTGCTGTGTTATTTTTAAACTTGGTTTCAATAGCTTAGAAGCTTTCTTTACCAAGAAAAAATTTAAAAGCTCAAGTCAACACAGTGTTTTTGAAAAAGCATGTCAAATTTTACTTTAGCGATCTTAAATTCAAATACACTTTTGCCTGAAAACCAGAGTGGTATTTATATTTACAGGCGTCAGTGCTCTGCAAACATATCCTTTTCTTTATTCAGTTGTTCATTCAACAAATATTTACTGAGCACTAACTGTGTACTAGCCATATTTCTAGGCCCAATGGGGGTTGTAAAAATGAAATAGAGTAGAATCGCTGCTCTCAAATTGCTGTTATGTCTAGTAGGGTAGATGTGTGACTTCAGGCAAGTTATGTATCTTTGAGCCTCCATTAGACATCATGAGACTTAGAGACATAAAGTACCAAGCAATGTACCTGGCACAAAATAGGCTTTTCATAAATTATACAGTGTTATTATCATCATCATTTCAGAAAGAACAGGCAGCATGCAACATACACATATGTTTTGGGGTCTTTACCAAAGACATGGTGTGGATGGTTAAAGAGAGAGCAGACCATTTTAGGATTAAGGATCAAAGAAAGCGTGTTGAAGAAGTGGCATTCAAGCTTGAACAGTGGATAGAATTTTGGTAGGTAAAGATGGGGAGAGGTGCTCAGAAATAACTGTAAGCAGAGTTTTGGAGTTGGGAAGGCATAACATTTGAGCAATATAGCTTTCAAGTTTGGAGAACGAGTGTATTATGGAAGAAAAGTGGGGAGTTGGACAGGCAAGCTATGCCAAGATTGTGAGAGGCCTCCAGAACATCAGGTTAAAGAGTTGGCCCTTTCTTTGGTCAATGGAAGCTTCACTGAAGGATTTTATTTGGCAATGTCTCCACAGTGCCTAGAACTGTATCCAGCCCATAGAAAGTACTCAGCAAATATTTATTGAATGAATATCTGAGTGTAATTTTAGACAAATTGAGCTTAATTTTGCCATGAGATATGCCAGGTAGAAATGTCCTGCAGGTAGTTGGGTTAATGGCATCAGGGAGGGTTAGGACTTTGAAGAACACTAGTGGGTGTGTAACAAGCAGTTTGGGGATAGCTAATAGAAGAGAAGTTCAGTTGTGCCAGGTTATAATGTATGAGTGTCACAGCACACTCTGGGACATTTTCTTTTCAAGGCTAGTATTTACTGGTATTTGCTTTTTGAGCATACGTTTAAATAGTGTGCCCAAACTGTGTATGTAACCTTATTTCAAGTAAATATTGGACAAAAACACACCCATTGATTTAGCTTCTCTGAATTATGAGATCATGACTAATTTCTATTTCCCATATTTATCAGTATTTCCCAGAGTTTCTATGAGTATATTACTTTTAGAGCTGGAAAAAACACTATATAAGTTATTTTTTATTGTCGTACTCCTCATGCATTGCATGGAAATGGCCTTCTCATTTATTGAAAATTGTATACAGTGTAGCCATGTAATGTTTACTCTAGGCCTATGGAAATGGAGTCCTCCTATTTCTAGCTGTCCCTCTTCTCTAAAAGGCCCCTGAACTCTTCTGATGAAGTCTGCACTGGCACCATTTCCTTACTGCTGCATATGGCTTATCTGTGCTTTACTAACATGCTTACTTTGTCTTTATGATAAAGTGCTATAAAAAATCATAAACTCTTATAGTCTTATGGTCCAGAAATGTCATCTTCTGGGCTCAGATTCTCCTGTGGTGGATCCTTCATGTTACATAGATCTTAGAAAACTCTCAGTGGACTGCAGCCTTAACTAAAGTGAAAAACAGGTGAGAACCACATGTGCTGTGATCACCCTTGGCTATCGTGCTTGAAAAGGGATTGGCAAAAAAAGTTTATTCTAGGTGTCCTTAGCATTGCATTTTTCACCATAGTCTGGCTGCTTCTAAAACTACATGGCCCTGGACACCCTCTCAGCACTCATCAAGTTCTGGTTACAAGCCATTTAGTCAAGTGGGAGGAGTCAGTACTTTTACCAAGCAGCTTGGGAGAACGTGGCATCTCTGTGTGGGCTGGGCTAGTATTATTGTTTTCATCTGCTTTTACCTCTGTGTGGGAGCACTACTGGGTTCATCCTGTTAGTTAGCCTTGCCTAATGAGCCTGTAAACAGATTTCCTCTTTAGATAATCACAATACACTGATTCTCCATCCTGTTACCTTTTGAGTCATGTGTGGGATTCTTGGGATTGAGCTTTTATTACCAAAGTAACAAATAGACCTCAGTTTCTCGATCTGTGTGATAGGAGAAATAGCCCTTTTTTATGGAAAGGGTATTCAATCCAAAGGTAAGATGAAATATCTATAGGTCATTGAGTTTGGCTGAAAATAGTGTATTATAAATAGTTGATTGCTGACTTGGCCTTTGTTGGGCTGAGGAATCTTTCCAGAGCGAGACCAGAAGCTTGTGTTTGTTGAATGGGTAAGGTCCAGTGGCACACTTCATAATTATGTAGCAATTTACATTTTAATAAGGCACGTTGAAACAGCTACCTAGTGAATGATCCATAGGTAAAGCAATTTGATATTAGCAATGTTATGGGCTATACAGGTAGCTGAGTAAGGCACCCAGAGGTGAAATGGTTTGCCGGAGGCCACCCAGCCAGAGTATGGGTGAGCCATATTTAGAACACAGTTCAGTTAGCTCCTGGGTTCCAGCTGTGTGCTGAGGCACACCACACTGCACCCACACACTGATTTTACCCAGTTCACTTTGTCAGAGGAATGTGCTCTTTATAGATTGACCTGTCTAAATATGTTATTATTTTTTAATTAATTAATTTCAAAACCAAACGAGGCAAGCTAGTAAGAGGTTTTCAGTTATAGAGACTAAAGTTGAAAATCCCTTGCTAACCAAAATCCCATTTATTCTTTCTGATTTTTTCATAGACATCCAAGCAAATACCTTCGAAGTTTTCTAGGCTCAATTCAAAGGGCTGCTCTTTTTGAAGACTTTTCTTAGTCTCTCCCTCACCTCCACTGACAAGTGACCCTTCCCTCTGTCCCCCACCCAATCTATTTCCATCCTCCACAAAGGTGGTTTTTTTGGACTCATTTTCTTAGGTGCATCATGATAGACTGTGAGCCTCCTTAGGGCAAGAGTTGTGTCTTACTCATCTTTCCATCTTTAGTGTGATGTGATTCTGGTGTGACCTTAATAAATGATGGATAAATGAGTGATTTCCAGACTGCCTGGTTTGACAGCATTGAAATGGTTCTAAAGTTGAATTGTTACTGCCCTTTAATGAAGATTAAATGAGGCAATGCACATAAATATTTCCATGGGATCTCTTACTCTGTCTAGGCCTCAATGTCCCCTTCTGTGTAAGGTTCAGGTTGAAAGGATGATTGCCCAAGTCCCTTCCTTGTCTAACAGTCTGTGGTTTTAGAAAGTGTGGGATAGAGGTGTTCCGCACCCAGCAGGCTTACCATCCATGGTTAGCCCTACCATCCTGGTTTCCAACCAGCCTGCAATTAGCCAGGCAGAGCAGACAAGGAGGGTGCACCTAGGTATTTTGATTAAAAAAGAAAGAAGGAAGGGAAGGAGTGAGGGAGGGAGGACGGAAGGAAAGAAGGAAGGAAGCAAGGGAGAAGGAAGATCACTTTGGAGGTGTTTACTCTTTAGTATGATTAAAGAATTTGATACTGAATTTTAAGCACTGAAAAAAGGCCCTCGCCTAGTTGTTTAGTTCTGGGTAAGAAAAAGAATATTCATAATATAATCTTAGATGAATAACTTAGTGTTCTTCACCTTGGTGCCTCTTCTATAAAATGGGAAACATATTGAAATTATAGTAAATTAAGAACTGAAAGTTTTAAGATTATGTGTTTCTTTTTCTTAGCCTCTGGTATATAAGATAAAACTGAAAAGTATCAAGTTTCAAAATTACAGAAGTAGTGAAACCCTGTTGCACAATTCAAGAGGCTCAAGTCCTCTTGAAGACATAGAAACAAAACCCTGTGTGCAGTTAGAAAAACATTATAACTAATTTTATCTCTACAAATCAATCCCTGTCTTTCTTCATGAGTGCTAATGTGATAAATATCAAAATATAAGAGTAGACAAATTCACAGTCACTATTACTTTACATGAGGTTAACCACAGAGTTCCTATGAAGTGCAAACCTCCTTGATACATTTAAAATAAAGAACTGTAAAGACTACTTTTATTTACATACATTAAGCAATATAGATTGGTGCTGTTGATTTAAATGTAATGGTTTAATGACCTAAGTGCTAAAAATGATTTTTATTAACCATAAAAATTGTGCAGTTTTTAAAAAGAAAGTACATCTATGTACCTATCCTCCTGTGCAGCAGTTTGCAAATGTGTTGCTAACTGCCTAGTTTAACCTATTTGTAAGTAGTCAAAAGAAAAAAAAAAAGCCCTTGCCCAGTTTAGTTAGTTCATTTTTTGGTGAAGCTACAAAGGTATATGCGGCTGCTGAGTACATGTGGCTGATGTAACTGAGGAACTTTATTTGATTTTAATATATTTAAATAGCCACGTATGGACAGCATCACTGTCAAGGTCTGCTCTAATTTGGTCTGGTCTTGGAGATGTAGCATTTCCCAGAGAGAGTGCTAGGAGTTTTTCTGCCCAGCTCCAAGGCTGGACCTGTACTCTTAGGCCAATCTTTAAAGCTCTAGGGAGTTTGGAGCCTGAAGCCTTTTTCCAGGATGACTAGAGGAATGCTGAAGTCCAGGGTCATCATTAGGCATTACATAATCTAAACCGGGGAGGCCCAAGCACTGGGTTTAATAAAAAGACAGATTCTCCCTCTCTACTTCCCCTTTGCACCTTTAAAACCAACAAGTTATTTCTGCTTTCAAGGTTCATGAAAGGATGCATGCATTTATGACTTTCAGACTGATTACGATATAGGCCCAGTTACAGAATTCCTAGTCTCTTTTGTGTACTATTTTAGGTCAACATATCGCAGAGATTTGCCAGGGCAGTCTTTTCACAACTGCTCTCAAAGGCTTCTCTGTGTAAGTAAAAGCCGTTGACCTTAACCCCCCTTATCAAGACTTCCACCCTGCTCCGTGTAAATTCTAATGCAGAGTGGGTAATGATGTCTTGGTAGTGCACTGTAGGTATTGTCCACCTTTGGGCAGGACTGGGATAGAAGGGATATAAAAATGGGGAGGAAATTGAGCAGATTTGTGTACTACAGGATATAATGAACGGTGTGCCAATTGTATCCTGTTTATTTTCTTCCAGGAAATTAAGGATTGTGTGGCATTGCTTTGACAAGCACTTCCTGTTGTCTTTACAGAGATCTCACCGAAGAATAATCTCAATAGCTTTGCTAATGGCCATTATCTACTAGCAAGTGCTTTTGATGACTGGGAAAACACCAACTACCCTTGTGCTTGACCTGCTCCTGGCAGCTCAATAAAGGTTCCTTCCAGTTGTTCCCAGAACTCTGCTGCCCCAAGCACCTGTCTTTGTTGGGTCAAAGCTCATGAAGCCCTTTCCTGAACCAGCTCAGGTGGCTTAGGCCTCTTAGAGGCTGCAACATGGAAGCTTTGGAAGTGGATGATATCAGCCCGGCCTTGGAAGTTACTGAGGATTTCTTTAGTACTTTTGATAGTAAGCTAGAAAAGTCCGTACAGCAAGCAGAAGTTTATGGGATTCAGGAAGTCCCGGAACTGGTGGGGCACGAGGTACTCAGTAACATCACAGACAATGGTGCTATCAGAAATGTTGCCTCCCTGGGCAAGCGGGGCATGATTTGGGACCACTGTAAGACCAGGCTCTTAGAAACCAAAGCTCAGAATGTCTTCCCTGCCAAAGAACAGTTTATGGTCCAGAAGGGGACAACCCCAGATAACCTTTCCTGGATGGAACAAAAGGAAGCATCCACCTTTAATTTTTTCAACATCTGTCAGCGACGGAGGGACAGACCTCGTTCTGTGAATGACTTATTGGATGAGACCTCTACTTTTAAGCCAGGACATGCTCGATCGAGGTCCGATATTACCCAAGTGGACTGGAGGGTAATCCTCCAGACCATGCCTTTGCAGCCGCCGCCGCCATCTCATCAGGGCCCTCACTTCACGGGGCCGTCTTTTCTGTCGTCCTCACCAAATAAGGTGGAAGATGCTCAAGGAAATACTGGTAGGTTTTTTATCGGATTGCTACTGTGCTAGTGTGATTTGCCTTTGTCTCCTTCACGTTTACCTCGTGAGAATCTTCCTGTCCAATAGCGCTGTCTGGCTTAAGCCCCCTTTTCCATTTACTTTCGCACTGGAATTAGCCCAGCTCCAGGACTTGCTGTGTTCATAGGAGGTGCTGCGCAGGGAGGCCGCTGGGGTTGGTTATTCCTTCCAATCCTGCACGTTACAGTCAGGAGGCTCCCCTCGTTTCGCCCTTGGACGCTGTATGGTGCTGCTTTTCACGTGAGCAGGCGTTCCTCGGCTTACGTACCGGGCACAGGCTTGTGCTCGGAAGGATTGAAAGGTGTGTGAAGACACAGCCCCGCCCTAAGAACGTCCCATTTAGCCGAGGGGAGCAGACACTCACAGAGACTCAGCAAGTCACCCAGTAGCAGAGAAAGTAGATGGTCAACTGAAATGTTTACGAGGGATCTTTTGTTTTACTCTATTGTTGGGATTTTATTTTTATTTATTTATTTATTTTTGATGAGTGAGGGACAGTACCTGTAAAAGGAATAGAGGAAGAAGAGGACAGTCTGGGCCTGACTTGTCAGGAAGGGCATGTGAGAGCTCATGGAACTTGAGCTGGACCTTGAAGGACACTGAGATGCAGAAAGAGCCCCAGGAGAGGACACACCTGGGAGCTGAGGAGGAGAGGAAGACGACCCCTGGGAGGAGAGAGAAGGGTCCCAGGGCAGGTCGTGAGGGCAAGTGGTTGGGGAGGTTCGTTAGGGCCTCATGGTGGAGACCTTGAATTCCTTTCTTCCTCATATTTTATACACGTACATGTGCACGTGAATATGTCCTCATGCACTCTCACATGAACTTGCTCTTCTGTGAGACATGACAACCATCTCTCTGTTTTCCTCAGCGTTTGCCTGTAAGATAACCCTTGTTATACAGGCTGTTCATTTTTATTACTGATGATTTTCAGTTATCCTGCTTAACTCTTGATTTAGACGGCTTCTACTCAGGAAACTGCAGAAACTGTTTTAGTACTTTACTGCTGTTAGTGTTACTTCAGTCTCTGTCATTGCTTGGTATTCCGTTGGTACATTAGCATCTTAATCAATAAAATTTAGTTATAAGTGTAACTTGAGGCAAGGATATAATTTAGTATATCTTTTAAGGAAATGCAGCATTTCTGTCTGTGAGGTGCTGCATTATTCACATCCAGCTCAAATCCATTCTTTTAAAATACTTTTTCTTTTCCACTCACATTTATGGCTTGTAATTCCTTGTTTTCTCTCCTAGACTTTCACCAGCCCTCTGTAACATTTACCCAAGGGTGGTGACCATGGGCGTACAAAGAAAAGGACATTATAAAGCACAGGACTTGGTAACTGATCAGCTGTTAGGGAAGAAACAAGTAGCTGTGACCCTGAGGCCTGGCATAGGGGAGCTCTGCCATGGACTCATGTATAAACAGATGCACTCATTGATTAGCAAGTAACTTATGTTGTTTTGTAGTTTCTTAAGAGTTCACATAGTACACCTTCATAACCATTCTAAATCCCCAGCACAACCAGAGGGTGACATATTTCCATTTTATTTTTCCTATCTTGTTTGGATTATAAATGCAAGGACCAGACCTTCCTCAAGTTCTCTCTTTAGTATATTATTATTACAAATATTATTTTTTAATTTTCAGTTTTTAAAAAAGTTGCATATTACATGATGTTGAGATATAAGTACTGACTGGTGTTTTGAAAAATAAACTGTAACAAATGGCCTTTGCAGGTACTGATGTAATATAACCTGGCCACCTTTTGGTTATCCATGGGCTGCACATTGTAGCGGGAATTAGCAAAGTTGGGCATATGGCATGCCCAGTTTCTGATGCTTCTTTCTGGCATGCCCTGGAAAACAGCCAGGATATATCATGTTTTCATTGCTCACCAGGTGAAGGGCAGGGGCAAGCAGTGGGTGCCCACTGGTCAGGCATTCTTGGACTGGGGATGGAGAGGAGGTCTAGATACTTGGCTTGTCACCTGCTCTGCTGGCTGTAATTCTCACAGCATTTGGGGCTGGGGGGTATGACAACATTCAGGTGCATTTTAGTCAAAATCAGCCAAGATCTTTGAGTTTACTTTAAATCCTTTGAAATTAGTAATCCAAACTGAAGAAAGACTTATTGTTTCTCCCAAAGGAACATGCCAACACCAGAGGGAGGGAGTATAGTATCCTGGCAAGGCCTGCAGATTTGGGGTCAGGGCAGACCTCTTCCTGACTCACATATCCTGCTGCCTGGTGAACATGTCTGTTGGAATGTCTCACAGGCACTTTAAATTCAAAGTGTCCCAAAGTGACCTGTCATCCTCCCATCACTTGCTTCTGCTGCTCTAAAAATTAGCAAGGGTTAACGAGAGCCTGGGGGTTTCTCAGAAGAAATACAGTTTAGTCAAATGGGTTTCCTTTGATGAGGTAAACTTGATTTTGTGTCTAGCCCTGTCACTCTCTTACCCTTGGGCTTTATTACTGAGTAGTCTTATGTTTTTCTTCAGGGAGGGTTTTTTTTCTGGCTCCTTGTCTGAGCTCACCTTGAGTAGCTTAAAGACTTATCAGATATGGTTCTTCTCTTCCTCTCCACCTCTTCCTCCTCTTCTGCATCCCCCACAGCCTCCTATCCCCTCTCTTTCCTTCCATAACAACAAGCCCAAGGGTCTTCTTCATTAGGTAGGACTGCTGCATTTTCTGCCACATTTGGTGATGAATAACTGGGCTTTTGAACCTTACTGAGGATAAATGCTGCTTTGGGTATAAAGTAAATCAGGTTCTGGCATAATGAGGGTAGTAAGGGTATAATAACAGCTGTTTTGTTAATGGGCAAGCCTGTCTGAAGAAGACCTTCTGATCAAACAAGGTAGTGTATTGGTTAAAAACACTGACTAAACCTGCACTGATAGAGTTTCAATCCTTGTGCCAGTACTTGCTGGCTCTATAAATGGGGAAGTTTTCTTAATCTTTCTGTGGCTTTATTATTATTTATCATAAAATGTGGAAAAATAGTAGTACTCCAAATTCTTGGGAGCATTATGGGTTAAAACATCTACAGTGCTTCTTAGAACCATGTTTGGCACATAGTAAGCACTTCATAAATGTTTTAAGTGTTTAATAACATTAGTTTTACTTTACTGAGTTTGAAATTCATCAGTGAGAATTAAGGTGACCACACTACCAGTCATTCCTAGTTTTGCCTAACATAGTCCCTTTCGTAAAATGGCCTTACAGTAAATATTTCTTGAGTTTGCCTTGCTGCCATGTACCTTCTCTGTGCTATTAACCAGTTTGTTAATGGGAGATAAGACCATTCATTCATTCCTTCTCCCATACTGATTTGTGATCACATGTTTATTGTCTTCCACACCAGAGTTTATGGTCACTGAAGAGGGGATTGTCTCTACTCATTCACTTTGTCCTCAGTCCCTAACATAGCACTCTGAACATAGCGTGTGCCCGGACGTGCTTGTGGTTCACAGCTGGTAAGCAGTGGCACCTGTATTCCAACCCCAGCAGGCTTCCTCCGGAGTCCGTGTTCTCGAGCACTAAGCTAGGCTGCACCCTTACTTTGGAAACCCATAGTTCTCAGTCTTTAGAACCCTCCACTTCAAAAGCCTTATTGGCAATCTCTGTGGGGATAGACAATGGGAAGTAGGGTGGAAGAAACAGATTTGGACAATGTTCATCCAACAAAAATTAAACCCTTGGGATTACTGGTTAGCCACACCAAAGTAGTTGAACTAAAAGCAAGGATTTTTTCCTGTATTTAACATATTCGTTAAAATATGTGGACAGTGTAGAGCCAACCACATTTCTTCAGGAGATCAGTGAATCCACGAAAGGAATATTGTAAGTTTGCTTTTCACATTCTTGAATGTTAAGTATGCAGAGAGCTTAAGTGAACCAACCCCATGGGTTTGTAACCATCGAAAGAAGGCTTGGGGTTTGCCCCATCTTTGGCTGCCCTTTTCAGTCTTACTTAGAAGCCTAATGGTACATTCTAGAGATTGCATTGCCTCAAGCAGGGATAGACCTAGGACAGCCTCCTTAAGATGAAATGCTGCCTGTACTAAGTGGTGAAGGGTACTGCCAGTGGGTCCTAACTAGGTCACTGGTGAGTGGCTTGAACCCAGCCTAGTTAATGCTATCTGTATTATCTGGGGATTGGATAGTAATCTCAAAAGGATTAGCTCATACATTGATAGGAAGGAATAGATCAGATGGCAACAGAAGCAGTTATTTCTAAATATTCTCAAGGTAGGTGGTGGAGACCAACACTTCCAGAGGGTCAGCTTCTTTCCTTCCTGCTATCTCAGGGTCTGCTGTCCCTGGGCAGCTGTAGTGAGGTGTGACGGGGAACTTGCCCTGAAGGAGAGCCCCAATCCCACTACCAGAATGGCTGATTTCTAATCCTAGCACTGACTTTAGTTCTATACAAACGTATTCTTTTTTTTTTTTTTTTTTTTTTTAAATACAAACGTATTCTTGACTGGTGGTGTCTATACTTAATCCTTTACCTCTTTGCATCACTATCATCCTGTTCTTGTTTGCTGAGTAATAATTTCTCATAGGATAAAGAAGACAGGGTCTTAACATCATAGAATCACAATCCAAGTATAAACATATATTAAAGTAAGAACATAAAAAGTCACATGGAACATATGGACACTAGATATGTTATTAATATGAAAAATAGGTTATATACACACACACAAACACATTTATACCTATAAGTGTATGCACATAGTAGAAGAAGGTGAGGTTATAAATACTCAGCTAGGACTCAAAAGTCCCAACTTTACTCGTTACCATGTAGGTTTAGAAAAAGCACTTGTCTCTTGCCTTTGGTTTATAAACCTAGTGAAGCAGGTTAAATTATCTCTACAATCCTTGCCAACTCTAAAATTGCATCATTCAGGGTGTATTTGAACTGACCCTGACTCATGGTGTGTGGGAGCTAATTACTATAGTCAGATCAGTAACAGAAGGTCACGATCAAAATATAGGAATGCTTGAAGTTACTTAACACAAAAAGATTTCTGTGCCTTGTAACTCTACTTCTAGATGGGCTGCTGTTGTACTATATAAAATAAAAAATTTCAAAAGGAATGCTTTGCATCGGTTATGGAGCCCTGAAACTCAACAGACTGCGAGAATCTGACTTACTTTCTCTCCCTGATTGTGCTCACATTTTCATCTGCTTGGCAAGGGCAGTGGTCAGCTGGGCTTTTGTTTCTGTCGGTTACATTTTCTGGTGACCTGGTACCATTCCTATGCCTGTATTTTCTTGTTCTAAGTACTTTTGGAGAAGGTCTCAAGCAGAGATTTTCTTTAGGGCTAGAAAAGCCATGGCAGTATGGTTTCTTTATCCTGAGTTTTATGTTACTCTGTTTTGATTCTCTTTTCCCCCCATTTTTCACTTGGGGGGAAAAAAGCCAAATTTGGGACTTATACTGACTGCTTTTTCAATTATGATGTTTCTCAAAAGCCTTGGAGCCAGTAGAGGTAGGAATGTTCCTGCAGGCTTAGAACAAGTGAGGTCACCAGGACATGGTCTCTTGCTGAATTTATGATTCACCCTTCAGCAAGATTAGTCAGTACAAAGAAGTTGCTAAAATAGGTCACAGAAAGTTGATTTTATATGGTTGTATAGTTTCCATTGGTTACATTATTGAATGTTGGCCTGTGGCAGCTATTCGGAAACCCAACATGCCTCATTGGCAGCCTGTGTTCGGATCCCTCCCATTTCTACACGGGAGCTCTGAAAATGAAGTGTCTGACGTTTTTGTCGTTGCTTTGTTAATGTATTTTATCTTTCTTGGCTAAGCAGAACTATAGTTACTAATTTGACAAAACTGCTAAAGTTACCTTCTTAAATACAAATCTTGTCATGCTACTCTGTTCTCAAAAATAAATCGTGGTTCCCCATTTTTTTCAACAAAATCAAGTATGCATCCTATAAAGCATATGGACATCTTCCTAGCCTTATTGCCTTACCTTTCTTGAGCCCATGTGTTGCCATTTTTTAATGTGCCATGTGCTTAGCTCTGAGGCCTTTGCTTACGTTGTCTCTTCATCCCAGAATCCTTTGTCTGCCTTTTTTCACTGCTCAGAATCCTGCATTATCTTTCAAGGACCAATTCAAATGCCACATCCTCCATGAGACCTTTCCATATTTTTCTCAATTAAAATTCTTGTTTTCTTTCACTGTGTGTTTCCACAGCACATTTTATTCTGAGGTACATTACAAGTAATTACTTGTACATCCATCTCCCACCCTAGGTTGGAAGTTCTTTGACGATATGAAGCGTGTTGTAGAAAACTTTGTATTGTACCAAGTATGAGCATATGCCAAGTGTTTGGTTGAATTTTATGTATTGTACTGGTATTTGGGAAATCATGACAGTACAGGTATTTGTCCAAAATGGAAATTGCCTCTTTCAGTTTTTCTTATTATAGCTTGAGTCAAGTTGAACGAAATTGTTTATTTTTAATATTATACTATCATTTAGCTCTCACTTAGAGTTAACTTAATGCCCAATCCTGTGCTAAGGTGTGCTCTGATTTAATATTCATAATAGTTCAATATGATAGATGATATTGTTCTGATTTTACAAATGAGGAAGCTGAGCCTTAGAGAAGTTGACCTGACCTGAGGCCGTGAAGCTAGTATGTGGTGGGGCTAGCATCCCAAGCCAGGCTGGACGTTGGAGGGCACATGTAACCATCCAATAATACTGCCTCTCAAGCCTGAGGAAGTTTAGGATGCATTCCTTCCACCATAAGTGAAGCGTGATTTGATCCAGGTTGAAAGTCTGGAGGTTGGAGTTTTACTCGCAGCTTGTACATTTTGTGATACAACCTTGGCTAAGTCACTTTGCTTCCTGGAATCTCTTTTGAAATCTGTTAAATCACTTAGAATGTTTGCAGAAGCAAGTAATAGCATACTCAACTAAAAGAGGCATAAATTCTAAGACCATTTATCATCTTATTTTTCACCTATCTAACAGATGGCTGTTGCACACTTAGTGACTGCCAAGAACGGCAAGCAGCAGACACGACGTCTGTGTGTAGGTGGTCCCGGGGCCATCCAGGATCTAGGCACTTGCCATCTTTTTGCTTTGCTCTCCTCAGTGCATTGGTGATGTCTCTTCTCTCCTCTGATTGGTAAAAGATGGCTGCAATGATCATTTTCTTATGTAGCAGCAGCCAAAGTCAGGAAGGGAAAACAGGGCATATTGTCTGGGTCTCTCCCAGAGGCCTCCAATAGCACCTTCTCAGTAGCCAGAACTGGGTCACATGCCCAGCCCTAAAGCAATCTCTGGCAAAGGAAAATGGAATTACTGTGAAAAAAGTCATGGTTTTGTCCATGGGGCTAGGGAGAGGCCATCTCCTCTAAGCACATGCTACCACATGTGAACAAAATTAGGGTTCTGTAAAGAAGTTGGGCGGGGTGGGGGGGGTTCTGAACTAGCCAATGGGATAGGCATCTGACAGATTCGGACTCTGCTGGGGATGGGCTAAAGAAATTTCTAGTCCCTTCTGGCTCTAAGTTTCTGTGATTCAGTATTTTGCCTAAGATATAGGAATGGATGCCATTTACCTTACTATCTGCTGGCCTGAGTATAGCAGATTCTTTTATACTTAGTTTCTATAGATCAGAGAAAAAGAGTAGAAAGCTTCCCGTGGCCAAGACTGAGCATAGTTTGACAGTTGATGTTTGGAATTTTCTGGGTCAAAAAGTTCTATAAAGGTGAGAAATTATCCTTGCCACAGAAGGCAGAAAGCCTCTGCATTTAAGAAGTTGGGTGGGTGATCTCCCAGTCAGGTTCATACTTGAGAAGTCAAATTGACTAGGACTGCATTGACTTATATTCCATCAGTGCTGCCCATTACAAAGAACTCAGATGGAAAAGACCCTTAAGCTGATGTGTCTAGCTAGGTATGCTATGGTCTGTTTCTACTAGAGCCTACACAGATGATGTCTTTTTCCCTAGGTTTATTAGGAAGAGAGAACAAATGGGATATATTTTTTTTACCCTTAAAAACTGGTTTCCAGAGTAGCTCACAGTAAGCTGTCACTTGAGTCTAGTTCATTTCTATCAGAATAAGTTTGTGAACAAGTATCTGTGAATGAGCACTGCGCAATGTCCTGTGCACCACATTTAAAATGTGCAAGACACAACTCCTCTTTGGTTTCTGTTCATCATTCTCTTCATGTTCTTTGCTATGGATATTTGTGGCAGTGTCATGATTAATGTGGGTCCCTTTAATTTCACTTCTCTCATGTGCTTCTAATGCGGAAAACAAAGACCTAAAATTACAGTTTTTCCTCTAGTTTCTGACTTAAACACAATTCAATGCTGTAACATGATACAAATAGATTTAGAATACTGTGCTTTGTTAACTGGGAATGTAAAGAAGAGAGAGATGATTGTGATCGAGAATGTCAGAGAAGTCTTCATTGAGGAAAGGATGTTTGAGGGTTGAGCACAGAGCCATAGTGGACATGAAAACAGCATATGTGGGATGGGCAGGAGGCTAAACTGGAGCTGGGCTGCATTTGGAGGAGCACACTAGTGGGTTGAGGTTATGGAGGACCTTCAAAGCCATACAATTAGACTTAATGTGATATGTTTGGCAAGAAGTGCTTTAAAATTACTTGAAAGTCAAGATTAAAAGAGTAATTTACAAGAAATCTGGAAGTTGGCAGGGTTGAGGGGTAGTAGGGGAAGGGTAGCAGGGAGCATTTGTTCCCATAGGTTTTGTGTCCATGTAAAGGGACATCAATTAGACTAACACTCTTGGCCTCCCTCTCTCCCATTTTTGCATACTCCACCCCCTGGGAGGAGTGACTTATGAGCAAGGATAGGAGAGGAACCAGGCATTCACCACTCAGCCTCTCTCATAGGAAGCTCCTGCTCCTCTAGACTTGCTTCTCCATTCATCAGCCCTTCATGGGGAGTCCCCCAGGAGGGGAAGCCTGTGTGGTGATCAGTGCTGGTGTGACTGGGAGGTAAGTTTGTAATCCTGCAGTTCAGCTTCTTAGGAAGACTCCTAAACTGCTTCCTCCAGCTAGCTGATGTTTTGATTTCCATGTGTCTGTCTACCCTCTGACAGTCTCAGTTGCTTTAAACTTTGGATAATGAACAGGATGCTCTTTATTGGGTCCCCTCAGGCCCCAACAGTACATGGGATGAATTGGTAAATGGAAAGAATGGAAGTGACGGAAGCCAGTCATCTTGATGTGAGGTGATGAGGACTCACATTAGGGTGACTGTGGCAAAAGAGACAGTAGGACTTGTGAAAAGGAAAAATAGGGCTCTAATTGGGGTATAAACTCTCTTCACAGGATCTGTGTCTGATTCATTTGGTATTACCACAGATTCTAGAGTGGTCCTTGGTATGTGCATTCAACAAATATTTATGGAGCTAGCCACTGGGTATACGGGTGTAAGAGAGACACCCAGGTCCCCACCTCCCACTCCCCTAGGAGAAGGAGAGAGTTGTTTGAAAGAAAGAAAGCAAGGTGGTACCATAGAGGGACTGAGGGGGAGCCCTGTAACTAAGGTGGGAAGCGACGGCCTCACTATGGATGGAATCTTTGAGGTAAAAAACTAAGGGAGATAAATAAGTCAGTGGAGATGGGGAGAGAAGTTCCAAATGGAGGAGGCAGCAGCTTCAGAGGCTTTGAGGCTAGAACGTGCTCGGCTCGTTCAAAGAACCTAAGAGGGTTGTGGCCGGAGTGAGAAGAGATGTGAACTGATGTGCGATGAGGTCAGAGCAATAATCAGAGGCCAGTTTGTGCGGAACACGAAGTCGAGGCAGTGTAACAATTTGGGATCTGAAGGAAGAAGACAGGCTGAACCATAGGAAAGGTAGGGTCAAATGAACAACCTTAATAAACACAACAAACCTTAGGATGTTGGAAGACAAGAGGAAAAGACATTAATAGAGGGATACTTTAAAATGTTATAGAGGAAGAGATTCTGAAGAAGTAGGAAGGAACTAGGTACAGAGTAGAAGTGGAAGGGTAAGTTTTAACAAGAAAGCAAAAAGTTTCATCTTTTGAGACCAGAAAACTAAAGTAGGAAACATCTCTTGAATACTCTTGTTGTAAGAACTACTCGTTACTTCCCCACAACAGTACAATGAGGTAGGTGCTACTATTATAGTTCCATTTTAAAGATGATAAAACCGAGACTCAGGTAAAGTAATTTGCTCATGGTCACATGGCTGCTAAGGGCAGAATTACGTTTAGATTTAGGTCAGTTGGCTTCAGCGCCCGTGACCTTACCACCATGCTCTAGAGTACTTGTACAGGATGTTGCTTAGTGTAACGTTGGAGGGAAGGCAAGTACAGTATATGTAAGGGAGATACCTAGCACGCATAAAGAAAGAGACTGTGGAATTAGGTGCGTGGGGAGAATAAAGAAGGTATGGAAAAATTGTTCTGGAGATTGAGTTTAGGACCCTTTGAAATAAATAACAGAATGAATTGTCAGAATTAAAGGTATGATAGAAGTTGAGCATCATGAATCTGTTTACTGGTGCTATGGTCCGAATATTTGTGCCCCCCTAAAATTCAAGTATGAAACTCCTAATGCCTCAGGTGATGGTTTGAGGAGGTGGGGCCTTTCAGGAGTGCTTAGGTCATGAGGGTAGTGTCCTCATGGATGGGATTGGTGCTTTTATGAAAGAGACCCCGCAGAGCTCCCAGTGACCTTTCACCATGTGAGGTTACAGTGAAAAGACAGCCATCTATGAACCAGGCCACTTGTCCTCACCAGACACTGAATCAGCTGGCACCTTGATCTCAAGCTTCCAGGCTGCAGAACTGGCAGAAATACATGTCTGTTGTTTACAGGCTCCCCACATTATGGTGTTGTTTACAGGCTCCCCACATTATGGTGTTGCAGAAGTCCAAACCGACTAACACACCTGGATAATAAGCATGTTAAGCTTAAATAGAGAACACAGATGATGGTAGTCATGTAGAGTTGGTGGTGAAATATGGGAAGTATGAGAACACAAGTTGTAACTATTGACCACAGAATCCAGAGGAGGCCGAATCCCACTGAAACAAGGCAGATACTGTAAGGGGTGAGGTAGAAGGGTTGCATGATTACAGGCTCTTAGAAGGACCGAGTTGGAGGTGGGTGAGATGGAGGAGTGAGAAAAATGCCTGTGTATAAAGGAGTAGCACGTGGAGAGTTAGTAAGCACTTTATGATGAAGAGGTCTAAGAGCTCTAGGGTGTTACTTTTGGGCAAGAGAGAATTAGGTCTCTGGAGTCAAGGAGGGTGAGGGACCTGTGTTGATAAAGACCCTAAAACCAGATGGCAAATACCTAACATACATATCTTTCCCACCTCAGTGACATCACAATGCTTTTCCCTCATTGAGTTTGGATGCAGTCTCGGCATTTTTCTCAGTACAGGGTTCTAGGCAGTCAGTAAAAGTTGCCTTCTGTCTCTGCTTCAGACAGTAGCCGAAGGGGCTGTTAGTCTAGGCCAAGGGTGGGTAGGGCTGGTTAGTCTACAAGAGATGAAGCCCAGGAGTCCCCCTGGCATTGGAGTCAAGGACTAGAGCTAAGTCTTGAAGCCCAGAGGTTGTAAGTGATCTCTGAGCAGCGTGCAGTCTTGGAGGAGGAGGAGGTGGGCCTGGCAGGTGGGAGGACAGGTCTCAAGGGAGCTCTCTGCCTCTAAGGACGTGCAGTCACCGTCTCTCATGCTGGTGATACCTGGGCCAGAGCTGTGAGGTGAGGCTGAACTAAGAGGCACTAGTCTGGGAAGCTGGGAATGGGGTCTAGAAGTCAAGAGATAACAACAGTTGAATATAAGTCATTGGCATTGGTCAGTCATGAAGAAGAATCAAACTGTGGGAATGTCTTTGTTCTGAAGTGGCACTATGGTTTTTCCTTTATCTTGCGCTAATAAATTTTTATTGATCTAGAAGTCTCATAATAGAGGCATCTACCAAAAGCAAATTGTAATCACCTTGAGAACTTGTCATCTTGTGTCTCTAACAAAGCTTAGTGTCCTGCTTTGCACATAGTTGGTACTCAGTAAATGTGTGTCATGTCAGTTAGCCTTTCTCCCTTATTTTTGAGCCCATTTAATAGTTATAAATCCTGTTTTCTAGGCTTTCAGCTCTTAAAATCATCAATCCTTATAGCTAAGTATAGTCTGGATAACCTTTAGGGAAACTGAAAAGAAAGATGATGAAGGGTAGAAAAAAATGGAATCTATCTGCTGAACTTCAAGAGGCAATCCTCTGTGCATGTCTAGGACAGAGTGTAATACTGTATAATACTGTAATATTGTGAGTACTCTCCACCTCGGCTTCCTTTCACATTTATTAATGTTGTAAGAATTTAAGTGTTTCATTTAAATTTGCCTAGGTAATTTGGATTTGGAATATTGGCACTGCATAGGCTTTGGAGTTACATGGAAACGTTAATATGTTACTCTTTGTCTTTCATTCTAACTATTACCTGGTCTTCAGAATTCTATTCTTATGACTTCATTCATGTGCTGAGTTGGGCGGTTCAGATTTTCTTGATAAACTAGATTACCTCTATGTTTCATTTATTGTGATCTGGGACATGATGGTTTTTTAAAAGACAAAATTGTGTAAAGTAACCAAAATGAAAGCATGTAAGAGATCAATAATTATATATGCAAATACATGTGGGCACACCTAGTTAATACAGTAGACTCTCAGTTGACCAGCACCCATGGGGATTGGTAGATGCCAGATAAATGTAAATAGACTTTGCCTTAACCAGGACTCAAGCAACCGGCAAAAAAAATTTGCCGGTTGCTTGAGAGTGCTGGTTGCTTGAGTTCTGGTTAACAGAGAATCTACTGTATTTATATTATTACATATATAATATCTAAAGGTTTCATGTTAAATGATACACAGTCTAGGCAGGAGGATTTGTGGGTACTGGGGTGTGGAAGCAGAAACTTTTATTTTTGCTTTTTATATTTCTTACTGTTTTAAAAATAATTTTATTGTATAATTTAATACATATTTGACAAATGTGAAAAAGGATCTAAAATATGAGTCATCAGAGAGGTGTAGCCATAGAGCCATGGGGGTTCAGAGAGGGACAGTTGTGTTCAGCTGGAGGGGAAGGAGAAGAATGGCTTCGGGAGTAGGTGAGATTTTATACTAGCTACCCTGCTGAGGAAAACGTGGGCAAGCAGAGGTGAGAAAACCGAGGCGGGGCAACGGTGAGAGGGAGCACGTGATGGCTGGTGAGTGACAGAAACAACAGCAGGTCACCTGCTAGGATGTGGGGGAGGGGAGGAGAGTGGCCATACTGTGTGATGAGTCCCTGGGGAAATTTGTAATCACCAATCAGGCGAACATCCTCTGGCCCTCCTAACCAATCCTAATGTCCCTAGAAGTAGGACAACCACCTGTGATTTATTCTTGCAAAAAAAAAAAAAAATTCTAACTGAACCTTGATATCTAAGTAGCAGTTGACAGAAAGCATGGGAAACCGGAACATTTAAACAATTCCATGAGGATACAGTCTGCCACATCCAGAATGTGAGAAATTCTATTGGACAACGAACGAATTTCTTCGGTAAACACATGGCATGAAAGGGAAGAGGAAGAGGCAACTCTTATAGATTTAAAGAGACTTAAAAGTTTTAGCAACCAAATCAAGTGTGGAGCTAATTTGAGCAGCCCATTTGTATTAAAGAAATTTTTGAGACGTTTGGGAAAATGAGACACAGACTGGGTATTGGATAAGGAATTATACATGTTGTTGGAAGTGAGTATGGTATCATTTTAAAATTCTTATTTGTTAGAGATATGCCATGAAGTTATTTATAATAGAAATGATAAAATGTCTGCAATGTACTTTCAAATATTCCAGCCAAAAAACCAAACCAAACCAAACCAATATAAAGCAAGAGTTGGAGTGGGGTGAGATGAAGCATTCAGAGCAGAAACTTGATCTCTGAAGCTGAGGGATGGTTCTGTGGGGATGTTTATTTTACTCTTCTACCTGCTTTCAAGTGTGGTTGAAAATTTCTATAATAAAATATTACAAGGCCAACTAAGGAGCTTGGACTTGATCGTGTAGCACCCAGAAGCTTGTGACGGGTTTAGGCCTAAGGAAGGGAGCCTGGAAAGGGCGATGCATGACCCAGAAAGGTTAACCTGGTAACAGTGTGTGACCCGGCCAGGACCAGGAAGGCTAGAAGTGGGAGCCTGTTTAAGACCTTGATTAAGGTCATGGTCTTGGGAATGGGAACTGTTTTGAGAACAGACAGAGGAAATAATGGTGAAAGAAGCACTGGGTGGGCAGTACGGAAGTGAGTCAGGTGCACGATGGGGAAAGTGCCCTCCTTCCTCTTCAGTTAGTAGCAATTACTGTCATTAAACCACTGCACAGGGTGTGATAGAACAGAGAGGGGAGGGAGAGGGGATCAGGGGATCTTTGAGGAGGAACTGAATGAGGTGGTCATGCTAGTCAAAGTAGGAAGCAATGGGGAAACACATTGTCTTGTGGTTTCAGCATGAAATTTATAGACACAGTAATTCATTTTGACCATCTTTCTCTATTTTATTGAGGAAATCACGACAATATGTCAATGGTCCTATATGAATCATTTATCACATTAGCTAAGATGTGTATTAATTTGTAAAATTGAACACTTTATAATAATGTGTGTGGGTTAATTAAATGAGTTAAAATGATATGGCCTGGGGAAACAAAACTTGAACTATAGTAAATTAATGAAAGCTTATATTTAAATTTATGAGGGCTGTCTGGAAAAAATCCAACCATAAACACCTCTTTTTCATATTACACAGCTGGATACTTTCTGGACAGCCCTCGTATAACTTTTGATTTGTCAGTAGAAAAAAATGTTGAAAGTACACTTCAGATCCAATAGAAAGTAGCAGTTAGAGATTAAACAGAAATGGTCGTTCTTTAGTCCTCTACAATCAAAGATAATTAATACTTCACACCCAAAATGATTAATAAGGTTTGATATGAACAGGCCCTCCAGAGAGGACATGCACCTCAGAAAACGGGTTTCTGATCTCATTTGCTTACTTTTCCTTGACTCTTCTTTCTCAAGAAGTACACTACGAAGTGCAGCCTAGTATGGTCCATTTCCTGTGATTAACATGCCTCTTTTCTGTCTCAATTGAACATATCTAGTTGGAGAGCGCTGAGTCGAAATAGGGAAAAATACTGAAACACAATGCACTTTTTACCTTTATTCTGCATCAAGAAGGTGAGAAAGCTTTTGAGACTCCCTAAGAGGACTTCTACCACCCTAACTCATGCAAGTCAGAAAAGAGTGAGGTTTTGGTCAGGTTTGCTGCTGGCCTGGACCCAATTAAGGTAGAATTTTTAATTCATGGCAGCTATTGTAAAAAGCTCTGAGGGAGGAAAGAAAAGGAGAGGAAAATTCCTAGCTAAAAGCAAAAGAGGTGGTTTTTACTTTACTTAGAGACACAATGCTGAGCCACTGGGTCATAGGAGGAGTGGAGATGGAGGGACGTGGGGTTGTAAGTCTTATTATAGGGAAGGTTGAACTATCATTAGTGCTTGATGGAAATGAGAGAGACGGAGAGGCGGCGGCAGTGTCTCTAACAGTACTGCCTCCCTTATTACATTATCAGAAAAAGAAAGATAACCTGAGAATAGGCATCCATTATCTCTTTCTACAAAGGGATTAGTGTGTGTTGTGAGAAATTAATGGCTTTTGAGTTACCACAGAAATACTAATGAATGTCAGGACCAGAGATGTAAAGCAGGTAAAATTGGCTTTTCTCTGCCTCATTTCTCTCCTTTTCTCTTTTGGTTTGCTATTTTAAGATCTGGATTGGTGTTACTCTTTTTTTTTGTTCAGTCACGATCAGAAATCATACCCTTTGGGAATGTGACTTGTCTTCTTTAGGGAATGACTCAATTAGTTTACTTATATGACTGTCTGCAATGTGTGTCAGCACAAAGAGACCGAGAAACATGTCAGAAATGAAAAGCTCTGCCAGGGAGGGCTGCTCCCTCTTGCATGGCTGTCATTTTCATGCCTGATGAAAGTATCAAGAAGTCTCCCAAGTGATGTCCCCTTTTATTAAAATACTAAACTTGTATATATTGCAGCTAGTCATTGATTAAAGATGGCATGGCCAGATAAACTCTGAAAGAGAGGGGAAAGGAAGGGCATTGTATTAGCTTTATTTCTAATTCAACAAGTACTTTGAAGGTACCTATAAGTACCAAGTATTGCATTATGTGCTGTGATATAAGGATGAAAACACAGACCTCACCCCTGTGCTGAGGGGAGCTCACAGTACAGGAGAGAGGAGGGCAGACTTAAAAAAACAGTCTTCAAATGTATTTTATCTGATTTGATATTTAAATGAATGATTATAATACAGCTTGATAAGAGCCTATCAAAGAGGAATACTTGATACCGACCCAAGGGTGTGTATATGCAGGCAAGGGGGTGAGGGTTGGGGGAGTCAGGACAAATCCCCTTTCTGGAAGAGGGGATAGCTGAGTGGAGGGCTAAGTGTGTGCTAGCTGATGGCAGCGGTGGGGACAGCTGAAGCAGTCAGGTTCTGAGGTGAGCAAGATTGCCATCTAAGCAGAGACCTATGAAGTGAGCTGGTTGTGGCAAGTCAGGAGAACTGTTGGAGGACAGAAGGCTGGTGAACTGGCCTCGACGACCATGGGGGGTGGCTGAGGAACAGCGCCTGGGAGCAGCACACTTCCTCCTCTGGCCTTCCCACGGATCCTGCCTGGTCTCACCACCCTGAAGACGCGTGTTAGGGAGTTAGGTCGGTGGCGGGAGCAACACCCTATTCTGTCTCACGTATCTGGTACTTAGTAGAGTGTCACCGAGAAAACAAGGAATCCTGGCAAAGTGCAGTTGTTGCATGAGCCCCGGGGGCACAGATAGTCACAGTCCTTCCAGTATTTCTGTTTTCCACACAGACCTCTGCGTGCCACATGGAATTTGCTTCCCTCCCCAGTACTTAACTCTTGCACTCAGGATTCCACCCTGGTGAAGTTTTGTAGGCCTGAAGTTTTCCCCAGTTCCACCTTGTTAATTAGATACTCTCTTGGAATTTTATTACTTCTGCTATGTTTAGTTTGAACCAGAGGGATATCGTCCCCTGATCTGTTTGATTTCTTGTACCTGCCTTTTCATCTCATTCAAGGTATTCATGTTAATGAAATGATACATTGCTTTTTTGTTTGTTTGTTTTCTTTCAGAACACAAGCAGGCATTCCCAAACATTCTGAAGAAGGGTTACCTAGAGGTTCGGAAGGACCACGACAGTTACTGGCAGAGCTGTTATGCAGAACTCTCACCCTACGACTTAAACTTCTACAGCCGCGATAGCAGCGGGAATCAAAGCCTCTATGCCACGTACCAGCTGTCCCACTTCCAGAGCATATCTGTCCTGGGCAACCTCGAGGCCAGGCTGGTGGATACTGTTCTGTATGACAATACTCAGCTACAGCTAAAGGCAGAGTCACCGTGGGAGGCTTTGGACTGGGGGCAGAAGCTCTGGGAAGTCGTGCACGCTGCGGTGCCTGGTTACGTGGGTCGGCAGGATGAGCTGGCAAACTCGCCAGGCCTTGGTTATCATGTTGACTGCACAGAGAATCACTGTTTACAGAAGAAGCCTAGTGAGCTGCTCACATCATCCCCTGTCTCGGACAGCCCCAAGCAATACCAAAACATCCTCAAGTCAGGGACGCTGTACAGGCTGACTGTCCAGAACAACTGGAAGGCATTCACATTTGTGCTGAGCAGGGCCTACCTCATGGCTTTCCAGCCCGGCAAGCTAGACGAGGACCCCCTGCTAAGCTACAATGTGGACGTGTGTCTGGCTGTCCAGGTGGACAACCTGGATGACTGTGACTCTTGCTTCCAAGTCATTTTCCCCCAGGATGTCCTCCGCCTCCGTGCTGAGACCCGGCAGAGGGCTCAGGAATGGATGGAGGCTCTGAAAACAGCTGCCAATGTGGCGAGGAGTTCAGAGCAAAACCTGCAAGTCACACTGAGGAGCAAGCCCAAGGATCAGGTGGGCGGGCATGAACTCAGGAAGAGCAAGCGTCAGTCCGTGACCACCAGCTTCCTCAGCATTCTGACAACTTTGTCTTTGGAACGAGGACTCACTGCTCAGAGTTTCAAATGTGCAGGTATGAAGCAAATTTTCATCCTAAAGCTCATTAAAGAACAATTCTAATCTCACAATTGGAATTTACTTTAAAAATCCCCTCAATAGGCCAGTCCTAGCTCCTTCTTGTGTAAAAAGCATCTCTCCTTCAAGGAGTTTGCTGTATTAAAACATCTGTTTATCTTCAGGCTATGCTGGTGAAGTAAGTAGAAGCAGAGATGATAGACCCCATTGAATTAAAACTTGGCAGAAACATTACCAGACTTTAGACTTCCTGAGTCTGCTGTGATTCTGTTTCCTTTGCCTTCTTAAATAAAGGTCACTGTGATGTGGATGTCACAGTTTGTCTCCTAAGAGCCATTCAGGCACAAGGCTGACTACTAACATCCTTAGACAAGCAAAACATCCACAGTCAGTAACTGTCATTGACCATGACTGTGTCACATCCTGTTAAGGTAGAATGTAATAAGTCAGCCTTGACAGAAATGTGGAAGTGGCTAAGATCAGGGTTGATGATGATTGAGCAGATGACCTCTGAGTCACTATGGGCCTGTGCCTCATCCTGGGGAAGCCTAGGGCTTCTGGACCTGCCATGGAATGGTGAGACACAAAGTAGAGTTCAAGGCCAATCATCTGTTTTTAAAACCCTATTTTTGCTTCTCTCCCCTAGTCCCCATTCCTTTCACCTTCCCCAAAGCAGTACAATAGAAAGAAAAACATCCCTACCAAACCAAGTCTATATATCGCTAAATGAAATAAAATTATTTTTCTTTCACTAAGCCCACTATTTGTGATAAGAAATTTACCATGAAGGTAGCTTTAATTGGAAGGCTGATCTGGAAGATTTTCATTCAAATATATGAGATTTAAGTATGCTGTTTAAAAATGTACAAGAAGCTCACCAGCAACCAAGACCAAATTTTAAATTTTGCGCTTGCTTCTGCATTTAAAATCCCAATAGTGGTGGCACACTGAAAACCCCCATTTTGAATTTAGGTCAGTTATGATGGTAGCCTTTTCTATTGAAAAATAATTTACCTGGGATCAGGGGCGGACAGAACAAGTGGATCATCCCTGCTTTGCCTGGAGGACCTCAGAGACTGTGAGGCAGAAACTTGCTGGTGGGGTTGGAGAGACCAGAAACGCCAAGTCAGTAAAGAAGCCCTACTAAGTAATGTGCGTGTATCTGCAGGCAGGAAAGGCCTTGTCTTAAGTCATCCAGCTACTTTTGGAAAATGGTTTTGAAATAAAGAGACTGGTTTTAGTGTAGTTCTTTAGAAATGATTGACATTTCAGTATCGTATTATACTAGTAGATGTATTTCAAAGTTCAGGCATTCAGCAGTAATTCAGAGTGCTTACTATGGACATTCTGGAATTATGGTGCACTTCTGCAGCTTTATTTATTTATTTTTAATTGTTAAATTTATTGGGGTGACTTTGGTTAGTGAAAATTACATAGGTGCCAGGTGTGCATTCTACAGTCATCGTCCATGTGTTGCATTGTGTGCTCACCACCCAGAGTCAGTTCTCTTTCCATCACCACATATTTGACTCCCCTCCCCCCCAGCCCCCCGCCTCCTCTCCCACTAACCTCTTACCTCAGTTTAGTTTGGGTAACCACTAAACTATTGACTGTGTCCATGAGTTTTTTGTTTCTTTGTTGCTTTCAGTTTTTTGTTTTGTTTTGGTTTGGTTTTCACTAGTGCTTTCTTTTTTTTTCTTTAATTTATTTTTATTGTTAGACTTATTGGGGATTCTGCAGCTTTAGATTGTAGATAGTAACTAGGGAGAAGACAAGCCTCAAGTGTAACATAAGGATTTTCACCTAGATGTCACCTAATTCATCTTCCTCTCCTAAGTTTGCTTCCTGAGGGAGTGTGTGCTGTTCTGTACTGCATTAGTAGCATTCCTAGCACTTAGGGAGAGGAAAAGAGAAATGCAGGTAGAGAGTACCATTCAGCAGGTCCACTGCATGTGGCAGTTGGAGAAATGAAAACAGGAAAAAAAATTAAAGAAAGATGAGTAGAAGAGGCAGGGAGAAGGAAGCTAAGCAGAAAAGAATAGGAAAAAGATTGCATAATGGGCAGAGATAGAACTTTCTGGCAGCCGCTTTCATGTTTTAGGGTGCCTCCCTTTGCTGTCTAAATCTGGTGCTCACTAAATTTGGCTGGCTGGCGAATAGGTTGGGGGTGAGTAGTCATAGGGAATCCAGGAGACAGGGTAATGTAGTCTGAACCTTATTTCCTCTGCTCAGCTTTTACTTCCATGCTTTTCTTTGGAATTTTGATGGGGCACAGGTAAAGTTTTAATTTGGAGTGGGGAGAAGTCGGTTCTAATTTGTACAGGTGGCAGGTCCAAAGTTGAAAGTTTTAATTTCATTGCAATGCCCTCTCTTCCTTTGGAAACTGCTGCATTCAGTTGCCTTGTGATGCTTGTGGTTTATCGGGTGTGTAGGGAATACTGGCTTCCTACCTTAGGTGGAAATTCTTCATCTCCTGTAGGGGGCAGAGTCTCAAAAGAAAAAGTCAGAAGAAACTTGTAAAAAAACTCTGAATGTTTTTTAAATTACTTGGGAGGTTCTTCATTATATCAAAGATTATTATAGCAGATGGAACTTTAAAAAAATTGATCTATGTTTCTCACAAACACAGTTAATCTAAACCAGCTGCGGCTTCATTTAGTACTCGTGTCCCCTAACTTTGCATCCTCATAAAAAACTCAATTGGTGAAAAAGCTGGTTGCACAGCATGTTTACCTTCCAGAAGGCCAAAAAGTCCAGTTTTTAGTTGAATCTTGGCTTTTTATCTGTTATTTTAAGGAGAAGCTAATTCACAATATTTCATGGTTTTAGTGAACCTCTTTAGACTCTAAGTTTTTATGTCCACTTAGTCCCTCCCCCTTTAAATATTTTTTATGAATAAACTTTAAAAGTGGAAGATTGCACTGAGTAGCTCTTTATTAATGATGTCATTCAGTTGCTATTCAGGGGAGCCACAAATGTTGGCTTTTAAATTTACAAAATAATGCAGTTGGCCTTATTACACTGAATTCTTTCTGTAGGTGAAGAATATTTTATATCCATTTTTGAAACCTAAAGAACCCCTGCAGAGAAAAATGGACCAAGACTATCCAAAAATGCCTGTTATGGTTTTGAAAATACATGCTTATGTATGGCTGTATATCTCTTAACATGTGCTTGCACTTTTTATTTGTGTTTGATTATGGTGGTTCTTTCCACGGCTGCTTCTTCAGCTCCACGGCTGCCCTGTGCTTGTGAAGCCCCAGCCACGGGGATCTTCTTGATGTTCTGGAACCTGCCTTGGTCATTCCAACCTTCAGGGCCTTTATACTTGCTGTTCCTTCTTCTTGAAAACATGCCTTTGAAAATTAGGTTCTTCCATTTGTTCTGCCATTTATCAAGCACTGAGTTTCTGAATGTGTGCCTGAAAGCTGAGTGCACGAGGACAAGTCAGCGCTGCAAGAAAGCAGACGTGGTCCCTGCTCTCATGGAGTCCACTAGGGAAGACAGGCATTAATCAAATAATCACATTATGAATGCCAAATGGTAACTGACAAAGCTGTAGAAGTGAGGCACAGACCTGGGATTAGAGAGCTGTCAGGTGGTGCCAGGTGGAGCTATATGAAATTGCAGATATTTGGTCATTTTTTAAAATTCAATTTATTGGGGTGACATTAGTTAGTAAAATTATATAGTTGTCAAGTTTACAGTTCTATAATATAATACAGCATCTGTATATTGCATTGTGTGTTCACTTAGAGTCAGATATTTGGTCATTTTTGACCCACAACAAAAGGGCATTTTGAAAAGGTTAAACTTAATGTTTGACCCAGAAGCCACAACAGGTTCCTGAGCAGAAGAGCACATGATGAAAGTGGTGTTTAAGGACAGTTAATTCATGGTGCTTTAGTACAGCTTTTCAGAAACACCTCTTTGCAGAAAACAAGGTACGTTCCTTTAGTGAGGACACTGGTTAGGATTCAACATTGTTTAACAATGGAGAATCTGTGGTATTAAAATATTAATGCTAAAACAAATGATTATACAGCTTATTAAAACATTGATGAAGTGTGTACCTGTCCATGGTTTTAAGTTGTTCATAAAATGCTGTTATCAATTAGATTATAAGGCAGCAGCTCCGTTTTCTTCAGGAATCAGCCATATGTGCATACCTGTTTCCTCTCAATAGGTAACAAGGTTTTTTTGGCACTAGTACACACAGATATTTTTCCTGTAATTGCCCAGCAATCAAGAAACCTAGCAATTGAGTACAGTACTATAATAAAAGGGCCCAGGTCCCTGTTTGTAGTTGTGACAAGAGATGCAAACAAAGCTCACCTTTTAAAGCATTCCTTTTGTTACTGCTTTGGTGTAATCTGGAAGTCAAATTGGATGGCCCACTGTGGGACAATGTTCTGAGCTGAAGCTGAAAATGTAACGGAAGAGACCACAAGAACAGCGACCTCCTCTACCATTTTCACACTGTCAGTTCTTGTGATTTTACTCCTTTGGCTGCTGTTTAACCTCTAGGGACTGCTGTTGGTAATTACATCTCTCTGGCAGTAAGAACTTTTTGCTTCCTTCCCCCTACCCTCCAGCCCTTGGGAAGGGTAAGACCATGGTGAGAGGAGGGGGGTTGCTGTGAATTCTTCAGCCATTTAGTGCAAATTCCTGTAATTACCGGCATTGTGTCCTTTCTGAAAGGCACATAATACAACAGAAGCCATTCCTAATTGAGACCTTACAGGAGGTACAAATCCTCTCTTTGTTCAGCCTGACAAATTAGTGCCAGAAAGTGGCAGGGTCCGAGTGGGAATCAAAGGCAAGAAACACAAAGATGGAACTTAAGGCTACAGTAATAACCCTCTCTTGTACTGAAGGGGGAAAAAGGAATGACCAATGAAAAACGAAGGGGTTTTTTTGGTTATAAATTCCCTTGACATGACAGCACCTCGGGGCTGCTCTATTTATTTAACAAAAGTGATTAAATAGTAATACAACAGGACTGCCCATTGTTTCCCTGGCTTCCCCCACCTCACAGACCCCCGCTGCTGCCTTGGCTAATTGATTGACAATGAACCTCGGATAAAGAAGTAAGTTGTTAGGATCTGAGCAAGGGCGAGCAATTTTTCCCCCCTTGTGTGTCTGAGTGTGTGTGTGCATGTGTGTGCACGTGCGTGTGTGTGATTTCATTTTTGTTTGAATTGCCCTCTGTTTTCTCTTTTCCCACGATGCTCCTCCTTTTTTCCCTTCTCTCCCTTGCTTTTTTACCCCCCAAAGCTTTTCAGCGCTTGCTCCCAGCGGACATTCACAAACAGGTAGAGAGGAATTCGTATTGTAGTGCTTTTGACAAGTTTATCTCTGGAGTGAACTTCCTCCTCTCGTCCAGAACAGCAGTGTGACAAAAAGAGCGGGGACAGGGCTGATTATTGGTGCTTTAATATCAGAAACTAGTTTTTTTCAAGTTTCTCATTTGTGAGAATGGATGTCTGAAACTAGTCTTTGAACTAAGATTTTCTCCTAAATTTCTTACTCAAAAGACAAACCAAACAAAACCTTTGCGCTAAATAACATTTACATGTTGGGGGTGTGTTGTGAAGTAAGAAATAGAAATTATTTAGTCTCTCCTCAGTACCTGAGAAGTGGGGATTGATTATTTGAGGATAACATCTGGCTGTTTGTGGTGTAACTCAGTACGCCAAGGATGCTGTTAAGTTGTGGGAAGATGACAAAGCCCTCAGGCAGATAATTAATAGCCCCTGGTTATGTATGCCCAACTAGCTAAACCAAAGCTAAATCCCTAATGTAACTCTGTTACAGCTGCAAAAACAAATCATTCAAGCCCCTATGAGAGCAAAATATATTAAACAAACAGTATTGACCTTGTTAATACCACATGGCATTTCATGTGATAAATGAGGGCGACTTTCTGGCAAAGTCCTGTTTTACGACATTGTTTAGACATAAAGGATACCTTTACCCTGGTAATACAAGCATCCCTGATAGAAAGTATGGAGTGGTTAATTATTCATTAAATAACTGCCAGTGTGGAAGTAAGCAATATTTCTGAGTTGGGCATAGCTATTTATTGGCCTCAGAGTAAATCATGCAGAATAGCGATTCTTAAGAAAAAGAGACACCGAATGTGGGAACTAATTTTGCATGTGCGTCTAGGTACAGAAAGATCTGTAGGGTTTTGAGTGCCAAGAAGGGAAATTGTATATTAAGCTCTTAAAAACAAAGTTCTAACATAGCCCAAATCTGTTTGATTCCCATGTGAAAAATTAGGGGATCCTCTAGTAGCCAAAGTGCCAGATCTCCTAAGGAAATATGAGAGATAGAAATAAAAAGAAATGGACTTTTCTTGACATCTCCAGTTCCCTGTTTTCAAATTTGTCTCCCACTTTCTAGGAATGGCAGTAATGAAGAATTATTATATGAGTTAAAGAACAGGCTGGTAGGCAGTTGGAGGCGAAGAAGACAATGAAGGAAAACTTAATGTGCCCCAAAACATATAAACAGCTTAGATAAATGAGAAATTGTTTAGTCCAGTGCTTTCTCACCTTGTATCATTTAAGTCATTTTGTTCTTCAATGTATTGGCTTGTTTTCTTCCAGAGGAGAAATATCTATTTTTTTGTGTGTGTATATGTGTCCTGAAGGGCTTAGTTTTATTTCCCAAACCTTGAATGTGACCATGGAGGGGTTACTGATAGTAAAATCCTTAACATGGAGATTGGTGGAGGGTTCATTTCAACAAGTATTAAACCCCTAATGGATGCCACACACATGCTCTTCTAGGTACCTTGGGATATGCAAGTAGGGTGCACGCTGTGCAAACATTTATAGAATCCCCTCCGAGAGGGTGGGAGCTTGAAACGGGAGAGCAAGAGAAATGGGGCTGGGAGATAGCGGGTTAAGCTGACATGGTCACTGGCTTGGAGACCAATACACCCTGTCTCTGCTTAAGTCAGAGAATCCCTATTGTGACGAATTTGAAAGCTGAAGAGCTAAAGTGGTATCTTACCCCACTTCCCCATTATAAACGTCATCCTTATATTTCCTACAGAATTGAGCTCAGGGACAAATCTCCTTGGCTTTTACTACCTGTCAAGGGTTAAACTTGAACTTTTGTTGTGTGCCCATGAAGTAGGTGCTGTGGGAGATGTAAGATCAGCATAGATGTGGTTGGTGTGGACCCCCAGGACTATAGTCTGATTGAGGATGCACAAAGGAAAAAGAGGGACTACTAGACAGGTCAGGTCCATGCTATTAGATGTAGCACTTAGTTTTCAGAAAAGCATTTGGCAAAACCCTCAAGACAAGGAAATTTAGGTTATCAGAAATTATAGTCATGTCATTTTGTGAATGATTGGCAGCTTTACCCAAGGATTGTTGACTAATGGATCCCTTTAAGCCTAGAAAGTTGTCAGTAAAGGTACATGATGATAATAATGGGAAGCAGCAGAATTTAGTAATTAAGATCAAGGATTCTGGAATCTGATTGGTTGGGTTTCCAGATCTCACTACTCACTAACTGTGTGACCTTGGGTCACTTAATCTCTCTAGCTCTATTTTTAAATCTCAGATGTGAAAAAATAATCACATCTACCTGATAAGTTTGTTGCGAGAATAAAATGAGTTAAAAGGGCTTAGAACTGTGCCTGGTATATAGTAAATGGTATATAAGGATTAGCTATTTTTATTATTTGCCCAGATCGGACAGTAATTACCTCAATAAAGACCTCAGAGGCACATTTATCAAATTTGTAGCTCTCACAAAACTAGGTAGGACAACTAATAGGCTGAATGATGGAATCCAGACTCTAAAAGACAAGCTAGAGAAATGGGCCAAACAAGATATGATTTAGTAGGGATAAATAGAGAGTCCTATTCTTATAGACAGAAAATTAACTGCAGAGATAGAAGGTAGAGGACACTTGATCTAACAGCAGCTCATGTGGGCATACAAATGTGGCAATGGGGAGTCGAATCTGTGCTACTGTGGCTGCATCAAAAGCATGCACAAAACAGGTCTAGAAGGAAGAGATCATATACATCCTCACTTAAGTTCTGCTCTGGCCACACCTAGACATTTCATGTATTCACATGTGATAGGATAATGAACAGACTAAATGCCATGCCATGCTAAAATAAGGAGGACATAAGTGTTGTCTCCACATACTTGAAGGCTGCCACTTAGAAGAGAAAATAGGGTTACTTTGTATGATTCCATTGGACCAAGGTAACAGAAATGTCCAGAGTAGAATGGATTTCCCTTATTTCAGAAAATTTGATGGCTATGGGTAAAATGAGTAGAGTGGCAGGAGCTCCAGCCAATGAGGCTGGAAGACTAGAGTGTTGACCTCAAGGTAAATCACTTAACTTGTCTAAGCTATAGTTTTCTCTTCTGCAAGATGAAGAGATTTATTAATTTGGTCCTTTTGCAGATGTTTATTGAAGCCCTACTATGTCCGAAGCACCAGAAAATCCCATTATGGGTCCTTATAGAAATTGAAAATTGGAAGCCAGAAAGTTAAATAAGTAATTATAGCACACAGTTGAACTTGAAAGTCTTTGAGTTTCCTTCCAACACTTGTCTGTCTGGGTAGAAGGAATGTCCACTATGGTCCCTTTTATCTCTCATTCTGTGATTCTTTGAATGTCCATAGAAGTTTAGAGAAAATTAGGTTAACGTGGTCCTCCATTTAAACTTCATTTAACAAGTAGTACCCTTTTCCCTTGGGAAAGAGATTTTAAACCCATAGAAATATTACTTGAGTAAGAAGACAGGAGATGGGTATCTTTTTCTTGGCTCTGATGTCTATCATTGGATAAATTACTTTGCTTTTTATCCTTTTTTGCAGTCATAACTTTCTCAGTCCAATAAATTATTTTAAATAAAAATAAATGTGTATTAAGAATATGAATACACACTGAAATAGTAATATGACTCTATGGAAGAAGAAGAATGTTATATAATTTGGGTTTTGAACTATTTCACATCCTAAAATTCAGAGAGATTTGGTCACTTTGTATAAGTAGGCTGTTTGATTTTATAGGACATAAATTTGCTTTTTTGATTTATTCGTGGTGTTCTCATCATAGAAGTCACATGTTGGTCTTTGATATGTTTCAGAAGAATAAAATCATTTTGAATTTCAGAAGATATGGATCTTTTGATAGACCTTCCTGAACTTCATAGGCCATAGCTGTGCGCACGCTCTCTCTCTCTCTCTCTCTCTTTTTAAGCTGTTAAGCTGTTCATTTCTCCCAGTCTTTGTTGCTATACTTTGGTCTGGAAAGTTCTTGTCCCTTTTTGTAGCTTCCTTTATGGTTAACAGTGTTCTCATCATGTGTTCATTTCCAGCTAAACTTTTAAAGGAAGTGTTAATGTACTATTGGACTCTACATTGAGTTAAAAGCTCCTATTTATTGACCTTTTATTACTAGAGAAATTGATCTAGGTGTGGTTTTAGGATAGACTGGGAGCATTCTACCTAGAATAGGTCAGTATTCTCTCTAATTTCTAGCTAAATTCCTTGAAAAACTAAACTTTTCATGGGCTCCTCTAGGAGTAAGCTATTTAAGAGGTTTTCTAAGATCCATTATACTGCCTAGAAGCAGAAACATACTTGAGTAAGAACTTACCACTTAAAAATATATTGTAGTCTAATCACTGTGTTGTTTTGTACATCTGAAACTAATAATAAAAATTTTTTAAAATTAAAAAATAATAAATAAGTAAAATACATCTCTAAATAAGGAAATATAGTAATACCAAGTTATTTCTCTACTAATATTTTCATGCAGTCATTCATTCATTGAACAAACATGGGCTGCATACAGTCCTACAAATTGAGGTGTTGGGGTAAACTAAAAGGTAATTTTAGCAGTAGAAAATATGACTGTATGCAGTTCTTTATATCTTGAAATTAACATAGAAGATGTTTTAATTAAATGATATTAATAAAAAACAAAGAGCATTAAACTCCCTTATATGTGTCAGATGAAAAATGAAACAGGCCTGCAAAGCAGTGAGCCTGAGATCAGGGGTGGCAGGCAGTGTTCTGGGTATAGTTTTGTATTTTTATTTGTTGTAGACTTCTGGGTATGAAAAATCCTTTACACTCTTACAGACTTCTTTCCAAGCTTTCCTTGACTACCCTGCCTCCACCCTGCTCTAATCCCCCAAGTAGAGCATTCCTCCTGCATGACCCCATCACATCCACTCTCCTGTACTCCTGTCATGGGCCTATGACTGGTGTCTGACTTTTTTGAGGGCAGGACCCCAGCACTTCTCAGAGTGTGGTTGGCGCACCATTTGCATTAGCATCATGAGAGTGATATGGGGACCAATGGCTGGATTCTTCCCTTTTGAAGTCAAGATCTCTGAGATCCCACTTAGAGATTTTAACAAATTTTCCAGGTGATTGGATTGCATTCAGTTTGAGAAACCACCGGACTAGCTCATGTAATGTTCTTAGCGAATGAATCAAGCCATACTTCAGTGTTCTCGGGGTTATATAAGCACATTTCCTTCAACTGTTTCTTCTACATGTATGTCCAACATTTTAACCATTGAGGTATCAGTCTTCAGGTTTCCATGTCGACCTTACATTCTGGAAACTACAATGATGTTCTAATAGGGTTTTACCTAGTGGTGAATACAAATGAAGGAAGAGATTAATTCAAGACCTTTACCCACATTCTAGCTTCTGTTCTAGTACAGCCCAATGTTATGCCTATTTTTTATTTTATACTTGATAAGCATATTCAGTATTTGAGATAGCCTTTACCTCTCTCACTTTCTTTGCTACCAGCTGGGGCGTCTTTCACCTACAACTACAGCTGTCTTCTAACCAGTCTTCCTGCTTCTATTCTTTTTTTTTTTTTTTTTTTTTGCTTTTTAGTATGTGAGTAGCTCCTGGCTGAGAATCGAACCCAGGCCGCAGCGCTGACAGCGCCAGCACTGAAGCCTTAAGCCACTACACCATCAGGGAACTCCCCCTGCTTCTATTCTAACCTTTCCCAAATCTTAACTGCAGCAAGTGATTTTACTGAAATTCAGATTGACCCTGGTAGACAGGCCTCTTCACAGTCCTTCAGTGGCTTCCCACTTCTTTTGGCTTGAAGACCAGCGTCCTTACAATGACCCCTCGTGACTTGCCTCCTGCCCACTTCCTCACCTTCAACTCTCGCCCTCTCCCCTTTCTCACACACGAGTTCCTGCCACACTTATTTCACTCGGTTCCTCAAACACACCACTTTCTTCCCACACAACTCAGTGCCTTCTTGTGTGCAGTTGCCTCTCCCTGGAATATTACTGCCCTCTCTGCTACCCCCCAATTCATTCTTCAGGTCATTACTTAACTTAAATATCACTTCCTCAGAAACACCTCCTCCAGCCAAACCCTCGGACTGACTTAGAACCTATTTAGTTTTCTCCGTTGTAATGCTAGTTTCATACCTCTTACTTTAGTACTTGCCATAATTGAGATTATACTGTCATTTGTGTAATTGTTTATTTAATGTCTGTCTCCTCCACTTAACTACAAATGCCATATTGGCAAGGGCTGTTTCATCTTGTTCATTGCTGTCTCCCTAGCTCTGCCTCTGGCACACTAACTGTTTCTGATCTTCCTCTGTTTTGAACCCCTACTTCCTCGCTCCCACCATTGGGTTTCCTGATTTCACCATCTTTTCTAGGAATCTCAGGTTGGGGTCATCTGCAGATATAATTAACATGTTCTGTACTTAATCATCTGTGTTGTTTAAGAATATTAATAAACGATGGACCTCAAACTTACCCTTTTGGCAAACTAGTTATGATTGTAAAGTTTTCCAGAGACTTTTTATTTTTTTAATTTAAATTTCTGACTACTTTTTGAGCCTTTATTATGCTGATATGAGGGATAAGTATGCAGCATTCCCAAATTATTTGACCCTGTCTTTGCAGGACCAGGATTCCTCAAACACAGTATGTAAACCCCTGTGCCTGGCACTGTACCATCAGAGTTTCTCTTATTTGCACATACTCTGTTTCAACCCCAGTTGGTGTGTGCTGCAATTCAGTTCTGGCACTAAGGACCCATGGTTAGCGCAAACCCCATGAATGTAAGGGCTTGATCCTCCATAAAACTTTCCCCACTGCAGATGTCAGCCACAAGTTCCCAGGGTCCCCAGGCCATCTGCACTCTGACTGACTAGCTACAAATTTGGGGGTTCCCACAACCCCCTCAGGTTGATAATTTGCTGGAATGACTCATAAGTTAGGAAAGTGTCATGCTCCCGATTACAATTTTATTAGAAAAGATACAAATCAAGAACAGCCAAATGAAGAGAGACACAGATGGCAAAGTTTAGGAGGGCTCCGAATGCTGAATTCTGTGCTCTTTCCCCATGGAATCAGGGCATGTCCCCTCCCAGCACATCAACCAGGAAGTTCCATAAAGCTTCAGCATCCAGAATTTTTGTTGGGCATGCTTATATAGGCATGCTTGATCGACTCATTGACCTTGTGATTGAATTCACTCTCCAGCCCCCATTCCCTTCCCAGAGGTCAGGCTGGCTCAAAGTCTCAACCCTCTAATCATGTGGTTGGTCCTTCTGGTGACAACCCCTCCTCCTGAAGCTATTTAGGGTCTACCATGAGTCACCTCATTAGCAAAACTCTTGTTGTGATCCAAGAGGTCCATGAAAAATAAGGATACTTATATCACTCAGGAAATTCCAAGGATTTTAGGAGCTCCCTGTCAGAAACCAGGGAGAAAGACCAGACAGTTCTTCATGATGCACCAGCACAGGACATTGAGTGGACCATTTCCACAGCAGAAATGGAACCTAGATGAAAGGAGAATTAGTGATACCTATAGTTGCCCCCAGAGAATGAGGAAGCCTTGGCCTGTTCACCCTGTTTCCTCATTTCCAGTCAGCTACTGGTGCACACCTTCCAGCACTGACTGCACCCACCTGGGAAGGGGAGATTTCTGGTGGTGTCTTCCTGGGAGCAGGCCGCTTCAGAAGCAACCAGAAAACTGGCCGGCTCCAGGCCGCTCAGCGGGTTACAGGTCTCCCAGAGCCCACGCTGCACGCATAGTGCACATCTAGTGACTTTGTGATCCCACTCTCTAACCCAGATACCACCCTCAGAGCTTGGCTTAAATAGAGAACATTTCTTCTTTTAAAGGCTATTTTAAAGGTGAGCAACAAAATTAATTTTGTTCATTAGCTTTCACTGAAAATAATTTAGTGTGTGCTGTGTGGCACTTCTAGAAAGGAACTGGGATTTCAAAACCAAAGACATGCAGGCTTATATTGATTTCCAAAGATTGAAAATCACATTTTTTAATTCCCCACCAGCTTTATTGAGATATATTTGACAAATAACATTGTGTAAGTTTAAGGTGTACCTTGTGATGATTTGGTATATGTACATAATATGAAATGTTTGCCATGTTAAGGTTAGCTAAGACAGCCATCACCTCATATAGTTAACACTTTTTGTTCTTGTGAGAATATTTAAGGTCTATTTTCTTACTATCTTTCAAGTGTTACAACTTGGTATTGTTAACTAGTCACCATGCTGTATTTTAGATCCCCAGAACTTATTTGTCTTTTTTCCAGCTTTATTGAGATATAGTTGACATACAATATTGAGTACGTTTAAGGTGTACAGATGATGATTTGATACGAGCCCCCTTTTTTTGGTAAAGTAAATATGTGGGGCTCAACCAAAAGCCTTGCTGAAAACCAGTTCTTCAAATCACCACACCTGTACCTCTGACACAGAAGATAGACTTAGTGTGAAAGTCTTGATCGCTTTCTCCATCTTTACCAATAAAGATGTTCTTGGCCCCCAGATTTTTAGAGACCAGACAAAATAATAGACACACATGATTTGGTGGTTGGAAAGCATCCAGACTCAGGAGGTAAGTAATAAATTAGGAGCACGAGAGCTTGGTCTTTTATTTATAACCTGCCTCTGATTTATTACTATTATATAGCCTTGAGCTGGCCTTTTCACAGTCTTGCAGGCCAGCATCTTTGACACTGTAACTTGAGGGAAGATTAAGCTGCCTTGACTATGTACAGTTCAAATGTTACAAAGTTATCCATCAAGCCGGAAGTGCCAACTATTGATTTAGTACTGCTGTACATCATTGCATTTTTTTCTCCCAGAAAATGTGAGTTTCCCCAGGTGACCCCTTGGATGAATGCAAGTCTAATTGTGGCCTAACAATGAATGGAAAACCTTTAGGAAAATGATGTTTTACATCCATGGTAGGAGGAGGAATTTTTTATTATTTATTTATTTATTTATTTATGTATTTATTCTGTATGTGGGTAGCTCCCTGGCCGGGAATCGAACCCAGGCCGCAGTGCTGACAGCGCCAGTGCCGAAGCCTTAAGCCACTACACCATCAGGGAACTCACAGAATTTTAACTGAGTGAAAGGTAATGCAGAGGGTGTCCTGGCAACTTCTTGAGCCCCACTTTCCTGTACGAACCCCATCTCAGTGATCTTCACCATCTGACAGGCATGTTCTGTTGCCCGATGGCCTCCCCCTTTCCCCCCGCCACTCCCATTATTGGATGCTGTCTGTCTGAGCCATCACCCTTACAAGGGCTTTACAGGGTTAAAAATCATACCTCTTCATCCCAGGGGTCAGGAAGATGGCAATCTCAGTATCCGCATGCACTGTTTATAGATGACATGCACTGCTATGCAGTGAACCCTTCTGTTTGATGGACTATAATCCCTAAGGCCATGCTGTCCTGCCACGGCAGATAGGAAACTGCTCCCTGCAGGCCAAGCTGAGCATGCCAGGGTCCTTCTCCTCAACTCACTAGTCAGACACCTCAGTTCTCCATCCGTGAGGAGGGCTGGGTAAGTGACAGGGAGAGAAGCTGAGAATATTACTCACGGGAATGCCTTTCAGAGATCATATGAGGTTCAGGGAGTTGGAGTTTCCCACCCACCAACTCTAAGTACCCTAATGCAAGCAGCCTAACCATGTAGTTAAAAGATTGGCTTTGGAGGTGGTCACAGACATGTATTTCTAGAGAGAACAGCTTCTAAAGCAGGCCGAGGAAGGCATAAGAAAAAAGAATAAAGGAATGAAGTAGACCAAGGCAGTCCCTAAATCTTCTAGAACATAAAGAATTTGGTTTGGTGTATTCAAGTGTGGATTTAAAGGAAGCTGATGAAAGTGATCTTTTTCACTTTGAGACTGTTTCTAGTACTACTCAGATCCACTCTCATGACTTTAATTTTATCAAATTGTTGTCATTACTAAAATAGCTAAAGTAGAAATTACTCTTAAGAGATGCTGTCAGAGTTTTTCCGGAGGTTTTAGCAAAGGAGAGGAAAGGTTGTGTTTTAAAGATACTGTAAAGTTCAAAGAGATGAGACTCTCGCGAAATATCAGGAAAGAGAAACAGGCATTAAGGATGGGGAGTGATGTGAAAGAGAAGTGAGAGAGGACCCTGGGGACAGTATATGTGACAGAAGCTACAGACTGGATGAGGCTGATGTATGTAGAGACTTCCATAACCACAAGCTGGAAGGAAGCAGTAAGGAACAGTAAGGAAAGACAGGTTGCTTTCCAAGTATACCAAAGAGATGATCTGAACTTCTAAGCCAGTAAGAGGTTATTGACCTTTTGAAGCAATCATGATAGAGATGTAACTGGGGAATCACAAAAAGAGTTAGTGGTGGTTTAATATAACGTTAAATACCAGGGAAATCACCATGGACAGAACATAGTTGGGGAAGACAATGGATTTTCTGTGAGGAAAAGGGTTCAGAGCAGAGCTGAGCCTAGGGTGAGCGGGGGAAGGCACTCACTTTCGGTACAAAATTGAAGAGAATGCCAAAAAAAACTCCCTCACTAATGAAGATAAATAATACTTTAATGTAATTTTTAAAAATGTAATACCAAAAAAATCCATGAAGTACAAAATACAAAATATAAAATTTTAAAGAGAACTAGGACCAGTATGACTGAGTTTTCCTTTTGCCACAGGCTCTGATATGGTTCAAAGGAACATTCCAGTAAGACAGTTTATTTAGTAAGACATCTTCCCCCAAAGCTTTCAGTAAGTAAGTTCCAAGTAGCCCAGCCCAGCACTGACCTTGTTACAAGGCTGGTGAGGTTGACCTTCCTTCCCTGCCTTAGATTTCAGGGGTACCATATGGGGGGCATCCTGGCACACTCCCTTGTTTAAGATAGAACTGATAGAGGGTGGGAGGTAAGCTATGGCAGAGGAGTATTCTTCCTACCACTGGCAGCTGCATGTCTAAAATAATCAGCTTTTTTCACCCCCTTCTGTTTCTGCAGTTGTTTTTCAAGTAAGAGTTATTGGTAGGCCAGTATGTCACCAGAAGGATTGATTTGTGAGGGAAAGAGTCTGAAACTTGGAGCTGGGGTTACTCGCAGGTCGTGTAGTAGGTGGTGGTACAATGTGGATGGCTTCTCTTTAACCTAGCCCCGTGAATCGTTTTCTTTAGATAAGAAAGTAGAGCTGGTGAAAGGGCTTTTTCTCCTCCCCACAATAAATGGTATATCCATCACTTGTAGAGAAAAGTGATTAAATAAGATCAGCACACTCATCTTTGTACTGCCACAGGGTTTTTCAACACTGGCATTATTGACATTTTGGACCAGTTAATTCTTTGTTGTGGGGAGACTGTCATGTGCATTGGGGGTTGTTTACCAACACTCCTGGCGTCTATCCATTAGATAGATGGCCAGTAGCTACCCCAATGCACCCTTTTGTGACAACCAAAAATGTCTGTAGATGTTGCAACTGTCCCGTGTTGGGACAAAAATCTCCCCTGGTTGTAAACCAATGAGCTATCAAGAAACAAGAAACAACTATGTCTTCTCTTCCTCATGCAGCTCTTCCTCACTTCTTTGTAAAATAGTAAGTGTTTTCTCCTGAAATGCATGTTGATTATTTCATACCACCTAATGGCTTATTAGACCTCAGCATCTTAATGGGTATATTTGAATAAAAGTAGTAGGTTTTAGAAATAGAACCCTCACCAACCATCGTTCAGTATACTTGTAAATATATGAGATGCTTTCAGTCACAAGTAACAGAAAATTGAATTCAAACTGATTTGTACAATAAAAGGGAATTATTTTCAATCAGTGGAGTTTTGGGCATCAGATGATCTGCTAGCTCAAATTATTTGAACTCTATTTTTTTAAATTTAGTGCTTCAAACAGCATTTTCTCCCCCAAACCATTTGCCCCTTCTGACTCATAGATTTCTCATGTAATAGCTACAGGCTCAGAATGTCATGGGCATCCTTGCCATGCTCTTCCCATCAGTCACCTGCTAGATTGTTTGCGTTTTGTCTCCATAGCATCTCCTTTCCCCCTTCCTGCTCCCAAGCTCACTCAACTCAGACTGATGCAATAACTTATCAACTGGTTCTCTCCCCTTACAGTGTTTTCTTGCCAGTTAATCTTTCCAAAGCTCAGATTGCTGTCTGCTTCAAACAACCCGAGCTGTTCCTGTATCTTATTGATTAGTAACGACTACTCCCTGTGAGCGTTCAGGATTCTTATGTTCTACTTTCAATTCATCATTCCAAGCTCTTCTCCCAATACCCCTCTAGCTACAGTGAACTTCAGGCAACTAGAATATTCAGTTTTTCAAACATGCTCCGCTCTTTCTGACTTGAACCTTCCTTTACCAAAATCTGTTTTCTTTAAGGCTCAGCTCAAGTGCTTCTGTGTCTGCACAGCCATCTTCAATCTCCATGATTAGAGTGATTGCAGCCTTCTTCGTTTGTGTCTTTCTGCTTTCCACCTTATAGATTTGTATTTTTGCCCCCACCTTCATATTCAGAGGTGATAGTAATGCTTGTGAGGTCATAGGTTAAATTCATTGATGAATTAAATTATGTACTTTTGTATAGTTGACTCACACGTTCTGTACTTATCACATTGTCATCCACAAGGAGACAGTTTTTGAAGTATCTTCCACAAGAAGATGGTTATGTGGAAATTCACCTCTATATTCATTGGTGTTGCTCATAAAGTCACTTCATTTAGGGTCTGCCTTTTTAACTAGATGTACAACCATTAGTTTATGACAGAATTACTTTATCTACCTCATTTTCTTCATTTGTAAAATGAAGATAACACCTACCTCATAGAATTGATAGATAATTACATCGGTCTGTGTGTGTGTGCGTGTGTGTGTGTGTGTGTGCGCGCGTGCATGCGTGCTCATGTGTTGCATATAACAGTGTCTGGCATATAGTAACACTATTTAAGTAATGGTTTATCCACTTGCCTACTTATTATTTCCATTTGAAATTGCTTACCATTTTTTCAAAAGTCTTTGGGGAAAGAGCACACAGGGCCAGAAGTTGATGAGAAAGTTTAAAAGGAAAACAAGTATGAAAAAATGTTACATGTAGACCGATTTAAATATTTAATATACTAGATGCTGAATTTATAATATTTAATTATTAAACTTTTCTATCTTATTATAAATAATAATATTGAAGCATCTTATCGTAAGAAAAATTAAAAGTAACTCAACAACTCAAATCATTTCTTTGGAAGTGAAATTGTATGTCACAGATCATTATCTTTTTAACTCAAGGTAGCTGTTTAGTAGATAGAAAAGCAGTCAGAATCTCTAAAATAGTATACATATTTACTTACTTGCCTTAAGAAAAATCAAGATTTATTGCCTTTCAAGATAAATTTTGACTAAATATTGACTTTAGGCTCTCAATCATTGTTTACTTGAAAGACCAATAAATCTTGACACTTCTCAACTTGAGTTGGAGTCTACTTGGTATTTATTAATTTATTTAATAAGATTTATAATCTTAACATTCTATGAGACCAAACAAACATTATAGAGTAATGACTAGAAAGTCTTTAGTTCATATTCTCTTTCTTTTTTTTTTTTTTTGCAAAAAGCTTTGTTTGCATTTGGTTCATGGCTTGGGAGAAGGCTGCAGGGTGATTTTAAAAATTGCCTAGTGGGGGAGTTCCCTGATGGTGTAGTGGCTTAAGGCTTCGGCGCTGGTGCTGTCAGTGCTGCGGCCTGGGTTCGAGTCCCAGCCAGGTAGCGACCCACATACCAAAAAAAAAAAAAAAAAAAAAAAAAAAAAAAAAAAAAAAAAAAAAAAAAAAAAAAAAATTGCCTAGTGGCTGCAGAGGGGCCCCTCAAAGTCCACTGTTTTCCATACTCCTGCTTGAGAGTGAGCCTTCCCAGAGACAGTTGCCCAGCCACCTGCACAGATTAGTCAGGTAGTTACCCACTGTCTTGTAAGTCTCACCTGCTTGTCTAGGAAGTGGCCTCCAGGAACTCATAGACACAGAGGTCTATGTTGGCAGAACCCAGAGCACACATGAACGTATATCCCAAAGGGCCTTCTCCAAGGCCATAGTGGCTTAAACCCACTCACCTTGGGACAGCTTTTGTACATCCTGAAGAGGACATGGCTGCCCCACTGGTTTTGCATTTTCATGAGAAACTGGGTGTTCTCCCACTTATCCTTGACCAATTCACAGAAGAAGTGACCCACATCCCCCAGAGCCATAGCATCTTAGTGGAAATAGAAGCCCAGAGAGAGACAGGTGTAGGAAGCCTGCAGATGCAGGTTGACCAGGTGGCTAATGGTGGCCTCCACTGTAATAGAATAATTCTAATGAAGCTGAGAGCTCATGGTTGGTTGACAGTAAAGAGCTAACCATAAAAATCTGTTTTGGCTGGTCCTAGAAGCTGAGGATGACTGAGAAGATGGTTTTGGAGGTTGCAATACTTCATTTCTTACTTAAATATAGTACCTATAGCACTGTTAATATGACATACAAATCAAAGTTGACTTACCTACCGTATTTTTCCATGTGTCAGATGATACTTTTGTCACAAATTGTTAGAGCAAAAATTGCGGGTCATCTTATACATGGGAATAACCAGTTGAGAGAGGGTTTCTTAAAGTTGTGTTAAAAAAGTAGGGGTCATCTTATACATGGGGGTGTCTTATACACAGAAAAATACAGTATTTAAATATTCATTGCAAAAAAAAAAAAACACCACACTTCAACTAAGACTTGTACAATGCTTTTACATTTTAAACCAATTCATATTCAAACTGGATTTTTAAAAGTATCTTTCTTTTGTTGCCTTAGTCTTGCAAGTATAACCAAGTAACATGTGATTATATTTCTGAGATGGCCTCTATCTTGGACAGTTGATGTCTGTTGGTCTCAGCCTCTGTCTTTCTCTCTCTAGATATAATGTGTACTGAACACTCACCGTGCCCAGGGCAGTGCTAATACTTTACAAGCGTTCCATTTGCCACATTGCTGTATATTCATTTTGTCCAAGTGGAGTTATTTACTTCTCTCATATTCTTAAGGATATAGCTGCCCCAGCAAAAGCTGCAGTCCATTCTGCAGGTGCCAGCTTCAGTTACACTACATGTGTGTCAGTCACAGTAGGCACAGTTTCCTTCCAGGTGTTACTTTTGCTTTTTAACATGTGTCAGCCCTTTGACTGTGTAGCCCAACTTTTTGAGTCAAAGTTTTGGCCAACAATAAGTGACAATGCCTTTTTACATTTCATAAAATGAAGCCCACCAGGAAAAAAATTTTTCTGATGAACAGAAGTGAATTTCAGTATAGCTTTGGAAAGAATCAGCCAGTACATTTCAAGATTCTACTTTGCTTTTTTGCGCTTCACAGATGTTGCATTTTTTTTATAAAAATGATTGCAAGACCTTCCACCAGCAAAAGATTACCACTCACTTCATTGTGATATTTTATTTATTTTGGTGGTCTGGAACCAACCCTGCAGTATCTCCAAGGTATGCCTGGATGTGTATTCCCTCCCAACCCTGAAGTTTTCATACCCTGGGAAAAGACTTAAAACATTATGGAGAAAATAGTTTTGAGATATTGCAGTCTAAAGTGAGGCCATAGACTGGGCAAACCGACTACCGGCAGTGTGCCATACTATTCACATTAGCAATCTAGGCCGTACACGATTGATTTTCCCTTTTGTTCCTTTAGTTTTACTTCAGATGCTTGTGGGCACTATTTGCCTTGAAACAGACAAAATGCATACTTAGAGATGTTTGTTTTTATGTCCCTGATTCTCTATCCAAATATTTCGTTGATTTTATGACTAAGTAGATGCCTCTTACTTTATGGATCACCACCTTGTCCCACAGAGTAACTTGGATGCCTGAGATGGCAAAAGTTTTAGATCACTTTATAGTATTCCCCACCTTGCCTATGGTTTCACTTTCTGATGTTTTTACTTATTCGCTGTCAACCCTGGTCAGAAAATATTAAGTGGAACATTCCAGAAATAAACCATAGGTAGGTTTTGAATTGTGGCCCATTCTGTATAGCATGATGAAATTTAATGCCATCGTGCTTCGTCTGCTCGGGATGTGAATCATCCTTTTGTCCTGTGTATCCTGGCTACATGATACTCTACCCACTGGTTAGTTACTTAATAGCCTTCTCTGTTATTAGATCAACTGTCATGGTATCACAATGAGTATGTTCAAGTCACCTTTAGCTTATTGATATATTATTTTATTTTCTTATTATTTTTAATCTCTTATGTGCCTAATTTATAAATTAAAACTTCATTATAGGTATGTATGAATAGGAAAAAAACATAGTATGTACATACATATAGAGAGGGTATCAGGCATCCACTGGGGGTCTTGGAACATATCCCCCACAGATAAGGGGGACTACTGAGTTCTGTAGCCTCAGTTCCCCCTGTGTGGAATTAATTGAGAACACATATGTGGTCAGTCTCACATCCAGCTCTGTCTTCTCCTATAGTGGGTAATGCAAGTCTGGGGCCCAACTTGGCTTTACCCCCACTTTCTTTAAAGGATACCAACATTACGTTGCAAAAATTGCTTCTGCCCGCTGTCCAGCAATTCTTTATTTAAACACTGTGCCCAACTTTCTGCTAATCCTGGGCTCAGTGAACAGAATTTTGTATTTTATACCCAATGTGACGCCTTATTTTAAAAAGTACGTGCTCAGCACTTAACTACTTATTTAATAAGCCAGTGGTTACAGACTGTGAGCTGGGAAAACTTAAGTTCTTTATGATTCCCCCCTACCCCATTCTTGTTAAATAATCAAGTCACTGAATCCTCATTTCTGTTTTTCTTCATTTTGGAAATTCTGGTGTCTAAAGCATATGATCAAAGTCTATGCCTTTAGGCCACATTTTACACAGTGCTTTCCACAGCTCACTCGTGCTGGGACACTGGGTGGGAGGTAGCAAGGAGGTGCAGGCAGTGCCCTTCCCTTTCCTGTGGCCACCTCTGCCTACCCTGTGTGCATACAGCAAAAGAGGGTATGACACTTTCCAGTTTTCTTTTTTCTGTTTTAACAGAGCAAATGAAAATTTGTCCTCTCACTCTCTTTATCTCTTTTCCTCCCTTTCATAGAGGTACCTTCTCTTCTTTCTTTTTATTTGCCTCTCTTCTCTTCGAAAACTTTCCTACTTCCAAATACCAAAGACTGGATTTACCTTACCAATAGGGGAAGGGGTGGCGTGGCTGACCACACTTAGAAAGCATTGTGTTCTTCCCTCGGTGAGAGAGAGACTCACCTGGATCCAGCCACAGCCCGTAGTACTTTTCTCATATGTCCATGAATTTTCTAACTCTCCTCAGGGGCAGCAGCACTGAGTTGGTACCTATGAAGCAGAGAGAAGGTGGTAGGCTCCCCCTTAGATCTCAGCCTCAGTTAACACCACATTGCAGCCAGTTGAGCTAACTGGGTACACTTGTTAGTAGCAAGATTGCGCCTTTGTGGAGAACGATGCCAAAATTTCTGCATCAACCCCCAGCAACAGATTCTTTTGGGTGTCTTGCAAGGCATTTGGGAACTGGATTGTACATGCAGTAAATAGGATTTCGGTTAAATGGTTACATTTATTTCCCAGAGTGTATCAGAGGAGAAGCCAAGCTCTTCAGAGCTTGTGTTCATTAAAGATTTGAAGTGGGGTGGGAAGCAATAAAAAAAAAAAAGGCCAGTGGGTTCTCTTGTGAGATAGTGTTTTGTTCCTATGAATTGAATACGCTCTGTGAAAAGTTTCAAAAAGAGACTGGGAAGAATGTATTTACTTTGATCCAACATGTGGAGTGTTCCCTACTACAAATGCCCTTTAATTTAGAAACATTGTTGAAAAGTCTTATTTGAGAGTACATACAAATATAATATGTAAATAAGCCCTAATTAGTTATTTCAATTATTTTTTGTCTCTCTTTTTCTCCCCATAATGTTCCTTGTCAGAGTCCAGCTTTGGTACCCTCCAAAAAAATGTGTTTTTCTAACAGTAATTATTAAGAAAACACATTTTTTCTCCCTGTTGTAAAACCTCACAATAATGATGAAATCTCAAATTGTGTATCTTTGTAAGGAATTGTTTCAGACATTTTTAGTCTGTGATTTGTTTGTGTAATATTAAAGAAGGAAATCTTGCAGTTAATTAAAAGAACAGGTGTTTCCTTCTTCAAATAAATGATATGTGTTATTTGCAGAAAATGAATCGACATCAGGCCACCAACTAGTCTCTAACCTTTTCCCCTGACCATCCTATGTTCTTTCAATGAGAAATAAATTGGATTTGAAAACCAAAAGTTTTAATTCTAAATCAAATCAGATTTTTCTCAGTGGGGACAATGAGTGCTGTGGAAAACATGGGTAAAATGAAGTCGGGTTGTGCCCACACAGTAGATTTTTGGAAATTGAGTAAGGACCTGACATGTTGATTTTGGAAGCCTAGAAAGTAAACTATGTGACAAATTATGAGCTGTTCACGCAGCTGTCTATAGACTGTCTGCACTTCACTGATAGAATTTTCGAGCTTGGAGGGACCTTCGAAGTCACCTGGAAGTCAGGGGGCAATCCTCAGCTTTTACTCACCATAGTTCCTGGTGGTGGTTGGCGGGTGGTTGGTAGATATGCAGGTTCCTGAGCCCTGCCTCATAGCTACAGAATCAAAATCATGGGATGGCGTGGGGGGCGGTCTACATTTTTTGCAAATTATCTCCGGAAGATTTTGATGCATACTGAATTTGGCAAACCACCGATTTAGACTAACCCTTTTATTTTGTGTGGAGGAAAGCAAGTTTGGAGTTGATGGCTCAGGTGCATCCTGTATAGGCTTTCTGACATTGGACTTGTGTTTGTCTGCATACCACTATTCCAGAACAGTCCTAGGCTTGCAGATAGGTTGAAACCTACCTCTGTCATTGGGGTTGTTTTAGCACCAAGAGTAGGAGAACATGGTTCTAAATAAGGTGTAAAGGTGACAACACACAAGGACTGGCAGTGGGAGTTTTTGTTCTGAATGGGCCTGAGCTGGCGTCTCTCAACCATTCTTTCTTACGTGAGCCTGGAGACCAACCAAGGGATACAGATGTTTACCTTATTTTGTTAGCTCACATAGTTGAACTCCTGGCAGGTTAGGCTTTGGACCTGTGTGCCCAGTTGATATACACATTTTAAGGCTATATGCTTTCTTCAAATGCACACTTGTGTGTTTTAACATTACCAAATATGTTAAATACAGAAAATTACAATAAAATCCTTAAAAAGTATAGACTGATAAATATCTAGCCAATTTTAGCAAATACTTACTGATGTTTACTATATCCAGAATTCAAACAACTGAAAAAGTAAAATAACCTAAATTTAGTTTTGTAATAATCTATCGTGAGAGTTTTAACTATAATGATAATCCTGAATTTCTACAAGATCATGACCACTTTCTCTATCATTAGGAAAGACTGAATTTTATTCAGTGTCATTTCAATGTTAAGGCATTTTGACTCTCTACTAATTTTTGGAAACAGTAATACCCAATGTCCAGTATGTGAAGTTCCACTCTACTCTGTCCCATAGTCCATATATGAACACACATCATGTATAATTCTTAGAATAGGCAACATATTTGCACAGGGAAATTAACAGAAGTAGGCTGTTTCAAGAGGCAGGTGACCAGGTTAGGAAGATCATTTCTAGAATAGCTATGGGAAATTAAAATCTCTCTATGTGCATGTGGGTATATGTGTGCTAAATAATACTCAGTTTATTGCTTCTTCAACATAAACACTCGTTGATGATGTGCTATGTGCAAAGCTCTGTGTAAAGTGCTGAGGACAAAAAGTAGATCTGAGAAGTTTATAGTGTGGTTCTGGCTGTACAAGCACATAAAAAGGCCTAATAGCTTAAGGAGACGTGTGCTAACTGCCAAATGGGCAGTGTGGTCAGTGAGTGCAGCCATGGCATTCCAGTGTTCATAGCCAGGTGATTAAGACAGCACCTCCTGCCCAACAGCAGCAATGTGTGCATTTGATTCTTCCTTATCTTTCACACATGTCGCATTCCTCAGGCAATCTGAAGAACAGAAGCTTGTTAGCATTTGTTATTACTCAATAGTAAAGAAATAGCTATTCTCGGAAGGAAGAGTATTGGGCTCTTGAACCATAATACCAACACATTTATTTTCTGTCTTTTTTTTTTAATTGTAGTTGATATTCAATATTACTTTTTTACTTTCTGTCTTTCAATACCTTTTGTATTTAAAAACAATAGGATCTCATTATCTTTCTGGAGGATGCACTATAATGCTGCTTGATTACTGATGCCATTTTAGTTGTGATGGGAGTTCTCTGAGTTTTGTGATACCTTTATTCATGCAGTTCATGTGAGTCAGTATCTTTTTAGGTTGGTATTTGTTAATAAATGTTTCAGCTCCTTCTAGTGGAAATGGGGTGCAACACTGACCATTATGTCATCATATTTGTAGTAGTAGAAAGTCATTTTGTACCCGTATCGGGAAATAGGCTTACGTGAGATTTCTTTGATAAGTTCTTAGCACCCAACTATGAAATGCGCCACAGAAGGATTTCATTTCAGAAGGATTTCTGAAATGAAAGCTGTAGGTCAAAAATGTGAAAAATGATGCTGTTCATATAAGCAAGATTACCTGTTCTGCATTTCATCCCTTGTGTTGATTGCAACAGAATTTCTATACTCATCAGTAGAAGGTAGTTCTTCCTATCTAAAGAAAACTCATAACTTCACTGTGGCAGGGCCATGATTATTACCAGGTTCCCCTAACAGCACCAGAACAGTTCTCACAGAACTGTGGACTTCCTTGCACATGAAAAGGGCCTTAGAGTTATTTCCAGGCAACCAGTGGCCTTGAGTAATGGGCAGGATTTGGCAATGAAGAGGTCAGAGAAGAGGTGTTGTGTAAGGAGAAAACACAGTATGGAGCGGGGAAGGAGCACACTGTGTTTATTTGGGGAACAGTGAGGAGAGTTCTCTAATTTAGTAAAGAGGTCATAGTCCCACTGGAGAGTAGTAGGATTTAGTAATTAGAAAGGTGAGACAGAGGGCAAAGGACAAATTCCTTTCATTGATTTTGTAAGCAAGGAAGGCTACATATCAGTTTTTAGGATCATTTTAGAATCAGACAAGCTTAGAGCCAAATCCAAACTCCACCTCTTATTGGCTGGGTGACCTCAAAACAAAGTACTTAAGCTAGCTGAAACCTTGGTTTATTCATCTGTAAAATAGAGCTGATAATATCACCCTCATAGATGTGTGGGCTATATAAGATCCTGTATGAGAAACCACAGCAAAGTGCCTCATGAAAACAGAGCTTCTGAGGAGAGAAGCCAGGATGTGATAAGGGTGGGCTTATAGAGAGACGGATCTCTGGCAGCTGCATGCGGAAGAGACGCAATCAGAAGAGACTAGAAACCGGGGACCAGTTCCAGCAACTCGCCCAGGAGGCCGAGGGGTGGAAGCTGTCAGGCCAGGAAGGAGGGGACATATCTGTACATGGGTTCTCTGCAGTTTCTTTCCTGCTGTGGAATTCTGTATAACTTGAGGGCTGTGTAGCCTTTTCTGTGCTGTTACAATAATCACAGGCCTTTTCTTTTGCTTTGAACAGGATGTCAGCGATCCATAGGCCTTTCCAATGGGAAAGCCAAGGTGTGCAATTACAGTGGGTGGTATTACTGTAGCAGCTGCCACGTGGACGACAGCTTTCTCATCCCAGCACGCATCGTCCACAACTGGGATACTTCAAAATACAAGGTAGGCACAAACCTGGGTTCACTTCAGAATTGCAATTTGGATGTTCGTATGTTGTCATGTGGCTTATAAAGATAATGACATAAGAATTTGAGGTGAACTTGGCGAGGTAGCCTCATAAAAGCTACGATGGCCTTTCCCACTTGATTGTGTTATCTCGCTCCCTTCGGTGCTTTTAACCAGCAGGACTCATGCAGATGATTCCCACTTCTCTCTCCAGCTCCACTTTTGCTATTAAAGGTGAGATTTGTGGAATTAATTGCCTAATAGACATCTCCACTTTAGTTTTCAACCTAGTTGTCTTCAAAATGTGTGAATCAATTACATTGTACAGCATTTTCATGCTCACATATGCCAGCTAATAGAATTTGGCAAGTGGAGGAATCTAACCCTGCATTGGAGTGGTACGCTGGGCTTAGGATTCTGTTAGGGTCATGTGTCCTGCCACGTAATAGGGAATTCTGTTACCTGACCCGATCCTTCTGCCAGCATATTGTCACATCTGCCTTGAATGAACCTGCCATGCAAGGTGCTGTCTACAAAACAGGCTGGATCACTGTTTTTGTATTTCCTTGCTGTCAAATGTCTGAGACTTGCTCTCACTGTAACTGTATCGCCTGGGAGCAAGGTGGTCAGAGAAGGGACCTATAGCTGTCACCTGCCTATAATCTTCAAAGTCTAAAATGAACATGAAAATTGTGAATGGCCAACTGGCTTACAATTTCGGGCAGCCCTGTCTCCCATTCTCCCAATAACCGTCTTCATCCTCACTGTCTTCAAGATGCCTCATTGCAATCCTTTTTAGCGTGTGCCCTTGCCTCCTACTTCAAGGAGAAAATTGAAGTTATGAGATATGGCTATGAATACAATATGAATACCTACAGATCTATCTGTATTTGTACTTATCCCTTCTGCTTCCCTTCCTAGCTTGGGAGGAAGGAGCATCCTTTCTTTTATTTAGAGATCTTCCTTCCATGTCTCTTCCAGATGTTTTTACCTGTCTGCGGAATCATGCTCATTCTTCCATATCTTATAAAAGTGTGTCCTCCTTGGTGAACTCTCTGATGCCCCTCACCCACTCCATCTGCACATGGCTCACTCTCTCCGTGCCACCACTGTGTCATGTGTGGGTCTCTAGAATTGCATTTACTTAAGGGTTAGTAACAGGAGTTTGTTAAATAGGCATTTGTCCAAATCCTCCACCTCTAATTAGGTGCTTGATTTGTTGGGGTAAATTACTTGAACTTCCCTGAGCCTCAGTTTCTTAATCTGTAAAATGAGCCCAGAATGCCTGGGTTCTTTGTCATTTATTACCTGTCTAACCTGGCTAAGTTATTTAGTCTGTGTGTCAGTTTCCTCATCTGTAAAATGAAGACAATAATAACTCATGTGGTTACTGCTGTTTAAGTGGGGTAATGCACGTGAAATGTTTAGAACGGTGCCCAGCACATGCTAAGGACCAAATAAGCATTTGTTCTTGTTATAATTCATATGTATACCTAAATGAGGTGTGTGAATTGTGATAACATAAGAAAAACACTCTTCAAATGACTGTGATAAGCATGGAAATAATGGAAGTTGTTCTCATTTTTATTATCCTCACATTTATGAAACACCGGCTGCTTATCTTTCTTCTCTCTAAAGGTGAGCTCCCTAGGCACAGGGAAACTCTCTTAGCACAGTTCCTGGCATGCAGTCTAGGTGAGCAGAAATGTATACTGAATGAAAGATTGAAGCCTGTCCAGTGGGCTCCTCAAACTCACTACACCAAATGTCCCCTTGAGTACACATTGGCTCCGGTAGTCTCCACTGCCCGTGCTGGGTGCCATGCTGGATACTTCCTTTGGCCACAGCTGCCCTGCCTAACCAGTTAGCAGAAATCAACTATGGCGTCTTAGCTCCTGAGTTCATGCCGTGCAGCGCACCCACAGTCCTACCACACTAACTCGAACCGACAGCATCCCTCACCTGAAGGAATTCAGTGGCTTCTGAAGGGGTTTCCTACCTTCAAGTCTTGCCCCAACAATATTCCCAAAAGGTTCTAATTTGCCCCAGTAATACTTCAAAAATAAGTCCTGTTCTCAACTTGGGTAAATTTTGTACCCTCCTTAGTTTCAGTTTCTTCACATTCAGAATGGAGATAATAATATATCTATTTCTTAAGGTTGCTATTTGCTTAAATGAATGGTTCACAGAAAGCATGTAGTATGGTGTCTGGCACATAGTAAGTGCTCAATTAATGCTAGCTTTTTACCGTGATTGTACATATGATAAATACAGATCTCTTAGCTTGACATGAAGACCTTTTGTGATCTTTAGCTTCTGTCTTTCTAGCCCTTTCCTCCACTCCCTCCCCACGCCTTGAGTCTGTTCAGTAAGATCGTACTACTTCCTGTTCCCCAGTCCTGCCATGCTATTTCACACCTCTTGTCTTCCACTTACCCTCACTCAGCCTGGCAAAGCCTAAGCCCAGCTTAAACCTCATTTCCTCCCCTGATTCCTTTCTTCTCCTCTATGAGACAGAGTTGTCATTCTCTCTTCTGCATCTTGTACTTGACACTCTGAATATAGGCTATAAATATATTTGCCATGTGTGTATTAGATAAAAACATATTTAGAGGGAAAGAACGCTAGTTGAATTTGGTTTAGACAGTTTAGATTAATCTGCTTGAAGCAGGACTGTGACAGCTGAGAGAGGTGTGTAGAGAGCAAGTGAGTGAGGCAGTCCTGGCCCCATGATCACTGAGGGCTCAGGCTGGTGGCACCTGCCAGCAGAATGCATGCCAGTCAGTGGAGCTTAAGCAGGAAAGGTGTCACTGAATGAGGACAATGAAAAATTAAGGCATAGTTTGTGAATACATGAAACGGGGGAGGTAATCCAGGTCTATTAGCAGTGCGCTGTAAAGGCCACCCAAACCATCCATTTAGCCATCACTGACACTCGTAGTCTTTCTGTGAAGCAGACATTTTGCTGTGGTGGTCATTCAAATGACAAGGTTTGATTTTGCGGGGATAGGTAATTAATTAAAGATATCAGGTACCCTCACTCCATCCACGTTGCACATGAGGAAAATCTCTTTTCTCAGACCATTCCTTCCCAGGATTTCAGTGGACCAGAGAAGATTTTAAAGCAAGAACAGAGCGGGTCCATGTTATCTGGATTATCTCTTGCAGGCATTAAGTAACTATATTCCATTTAGTGCAGAGTCTGTCTGTCTTTGCTCAGATGCAGGATTTAACTTAATGTTCCTAATTGTGAGGATCAATTCAGACCTATCAGTTTCCAAGACCAGACATCGTTCTGTGAGATCTGCCTGCTCTCCCTAATAGCCAGTACGTGACTGGCTTGACTAGCCATTTAAAAGTGAAAAAATGGTTTCGCAGAGCAGGATGAAATCTGTCATCTTAAGCGTTTCTTTGTCTGCCCTCTGGAGTAATAATAATCCTAATTATTTTTAAAGCAGGATTTCATCTTTTTTCTAGGCTTGCAAATTGAATTGAGCTCTAGGATTACCCAGCAGCTAAACCCTACCCTCAAATTCTATTGCCATTTTCTAATGAAATTCTCTTTGAAGATAACTTTCCCCTAACCCCCTCACCACAACCATTCAAAAAATACCAGCATGACAAAAAGGTGGTAAGAAACTCAAACTTGGCCTCAACTCATCCTAAATAGTTCCCTCCATTGTGCTTTTTAAAAATATTTTTGTATCCTAGCCTGAATACCCACATTCCATTTAGCTAGGGGCTTTCCATGTTATATAAACCATTTCCTATCTCTGTATCTTGAGAGGCATTCAAGGCAAGCTCTGTTGCCCTTGCAAAGGCTGGGGGTGGGGGATAGCTTGCTGATGGGAAAACCCACTTGTTCAGAGTCATTAGGAGATTGTGGGAACAATTTGTAATTAAACTTAAGGTCTCCTGATTCTTCCTCTGTTAGCTTTCAGTTAAAAGACCAAGAAGTATTATGGTTGAGATTGATTTAATTAAGACTTTTGCCATGATTTTTCACATTACAGCTGGGAAAAGCAGTAAGTGGTTTGACTGTGGTAAGATTATGGGTGATGATTTTTTTCCTTTCTTGATTTTTTTCCTCCAAATTTTCAGTAATGTGCTTATATTATTTTGTAAATTTTAACTCAGCTTCATATATTCTATTTAAGAAAATACAGAGTTCCCTGGTGGTGTAGTGGTGAGGCTTTGGTGCTCTCAACGCTCTAGCCTGGGTTCGATTCCCAGCCAGGGAACAACCCCCTCACCGCCCCAAAAAAGAAAAAGAAAATATATACTAGAAATTAACCTTTTCTAATGCTTCAGAATGATGATTGTCAATATGACCATTCTGCCCCGTGATAGATCACTTCAGTGTGGTGCGATGTGGTGTGGGAGGCTATTTTTTAATAAAGAAATTTTTGTCCACTACTTTACCCTTTACTTTTCCTTTTTGATTATACTTTCACAAATTTCAAGATTTAAAAAGTACCAAGGGTACATACACGTGTGCCATCCTGTCTCTCCATCCACCCTGTTCTTCCCACAGGCAACCAGAAGATGTATCCTTCCCGAGATAATTTTCTGTCCATGTGTTTTTTGCACAGAAATGGCCACAGGCGATCTGGTGTGCATGCCGAGTTTGGAGAACTTTTCGTTCAGATCAGAAAACTCTTCCTTGAGCTTTTTAAAAAAAATAGCCACTCCTTATTCCCCCATGAATTTCACACACACACACACACACACACACACACACACACACCGGTTTATCCAACCTGCCCTTTCTTTGATAGGCATTAAGATTGTTTCTATCTTTTGCTATTACAGACAGTGAATCAATGAGTAACTTTATACATCATTTTGAATATAGGTTCTTTCATTCATGAATGAGACCATGTATAAGTAACATCCTAGATGGAGGTATGTACACTTCTGAGTGTGAGGGATATTGGGAAATTGCCCTCAGTCGGGGCTGTATGCTACACTTTTACCTTCTATCTTCTTCCAGGCACCTTTGTTTCCTTAGTACCAGCTGTCCCTTCTGTTGTCACTGTGCTGCCTCTAGCCGCCCTTCCCCTTTTCTGCTTCGTTACCTCTAAATATGTTGTTAACTTAGAAACAAGTAACCAAGCTGTTAGAAAGGTGTTTTAAGTAAGAGTGTGTGGTTCAAAGTCATGGCCAGAGTACTGTAAAGTACTCATTCCTTTGTTCAGCAAAAGTTAGTGTGCTCACCATTCTAAGCGTTGGGACAGTCACTGCCTCATGAATTTCTCGTGAGGGGAAAGACAGTAAACAGATACACAGGGGGCTTCTAGATAAATGAAGTGATACTGGCCTTTAGTGTTTTACAGCTAAAATCAAATGGGAACCTTCATGCCAGTGTTAGTCAGTCTCCATTTGTAGCCCACTTACTTTCTTTGACTAGGGAGCAGGAAGGACAGAGCCCCGGCAGGGATCGCCTCTTTTAAAGCATGAAGAACGGAGAGGAGAGTTATTAAAGAGAAAAAACAAAAACTGTGAATGGAAGCAACACTAAAAAAACACAGAGCAGAGAACCCAGAGATCTGACTTTTGATTCTAATTCTGCCACAGAAGAACCTCAGATAAGTCATTTAAGCTCTTCAAACTGAATTTCCTCCTCTACTAATATAGGTAATGAACTAGTTCATTGTTTCTCAAAGTGTGTTCCACGGAGCATTAACAAGTTCTGTTTATGATGTGTCCCCCAGACTTCCAAAGGAGGACCACAGATAGTGAGGCCAGCTTTATAATAGGGACAGGGCCCTTCCAGGAGAATGCAGCCCTGGGAGCTCGAGGCTTGGCAAGGGGACGAAGCGAGTTCAGAGAAAGAGGCCCCTTCGTCTGGTGGGTGAGCAGGGCCCAGGCTGGATTTCATCTCCCACCCCCCACCCCCCACATACAGTCTGAACAGCATTAAACAGCTGCGGTGTCTGTCGTCAGACAGGGTTGGAAAACGGCTGGGGTAAACAGGTTTTCAGTAGTACAAGGTGTCCTAGGGCTTTCATATGCAAACGTGCTACACTCTGAATCACCAAGAGAAGAATGTGGTGTGTGGCATATTTCTTTTTGGACCTCAGAACATCTTTTTTGTAGGGTTAGTATTCCTTGGAACACAAGTTGAGAAAAACTGGATTATCTGTACCAGTCCTTGTTATTCTAAGATGATGTTCTCATCTGTTTTATTCTGATACATCTTCCTCCTTTAACAAAAGCTGAAGTCCACACTCCCTCCACCACTGCATCATCTCCAAGTTGCTGTCTGTGCTTAAACAGACCCTTTGCCCCTTTATATCTCAGGGCTGTTTTTGTGGGGGAACATACCAGGACGCCCCTCCAGAACCTCTCTCAGAATTACATAAACTTGAACAGTCAAGAACTTTGTCTTTAAGATATAGTTGTCACCAGCATAAATCTATACCAACGATGCTTAATGTTCAAATCAAATGACAAATGTGTTTATTTATAAATGCATATGTATATGTAGCAGATTTGGTCATTATTAATTTTTGGCTAATTATAGCCCGATTGTGCTGTTTTCTCCACCTCATCATTATGATGTGGGAAAGAGAGCTATTTCCACCTGGGCTTCCTCTTAGCTTCCTTAAACCACACAGACTGCAAAGCTGTGAAGGGAGAACCAGGCCACAAACTGCAACAAAGCCATGGTCACAGTTAGTTAGGTTCTTACTGTCTAAACTATTCTATTTATAAAGTAAAGAGCTATGGAAAGAATTTAGTATATATTAATAGTATTATTAATAAACATTAAATATAAGTAAAATGGTAATAGGTAAATGAAATACTGGCCCTGTAAACATCGTAAAAATGTCTAATGTGAATGGAGTGGGATCGTGGAAAAGAATGCCAACCAAAACCCATTCAATTTTTAAAAACACAGTATTGGGCTCATCCATCTGCACCTATGAGCTGAGTTTCCATATATGTCAGAAACAGCACTCGGGCTTTTCGTGTTTTTCAGAATTTGCTTGGCAAAAAGTAGCACTGTAGCTCTTAGCTCTTAGGTGGAGTATATTTGGCATTTACATGTAACTCTTGTAATACATTAACAAGAAAGAAACTTTCTCTCATATAAACTTTATCACCTAAGAATATCTTTGGCACCCTTCTCTAAGTAAGTATATATATTTTTAAACATTTCCTTTTATAAAAAGCTTTTCAGTTACAGTTCAGTTTGAAAGTGGAATCCTCATACCAGCATGGAGGGCCATTTAGAACTTAGGAAATCAGTGGGGATACAGTGCTTTATTTTGCAAAAATAACATTTCATGCCAAATTTTGAGTTCTCTCAAAAATTTCCTCAGCAGTGTAAGTGGTTGATTCTCAAAAACAAGCAAGTGCTCAGCCTTGCTGCCAGAAATGGCTCAACGTGGCAAGGATTTGTTCACACATTCAGGCAGCCGCGGTCACAATATGCTCTGTATTCTTAGCACTCGTTAGTAACTTTGTGAAGCTGTGCCTTAGATGTTTTTGAAACTAGCTGTTTTTGTTTTTAGTAATTTCAGTAGCTGCTGCCCCGTTTGTTTTACTGCTTTTACTGTCTCTGTAAAATACTCCCCCCACCACCCCCTTTTGGGTTTAAGTACCACCTGAGGAGAGAAGCCTTTTAAGGCCTGGGAGACTGGCCAGTGCCCTTTGTCCTTCTGTTCACCTACTAAAAGGTAGCATTGTTAACCTAATTGAGCAGGGCCCCGACTCAGTATAAACACTGCTCAATAGAGCCAGAAAGACTAATTGAATTGTACAATACATCATTTTTCAGCAACAGTTTCAAGTGGATTTCACTTCATTTCGCAAAACACCATCCGTTTTTTTCCTCCTTTAAGATATTTAAATATAGCAAATGTTTAACCATGATAAATAAACTATTTGAACCCAATTCTGTCTTTCCCCCTGAACCGTGAGCTACATGAGGACAGGGCCGTGCCTGTATTATTCTCCCCTGAGTGCCAAATGCCTGCTACAGTGTCTGGCATGTACCTGTGTCTCTAGACTTCAGTAAAGCATTATTTAGCCCTGCCAACTGTTATTTGCAGTCTGGTAAAGTAGTCAAAGGTTTTGGCTAGTTCTAGCTGCTTCTTTGTGAGCTGGATTTGCAGTGACTATAAACTTCATTACCTCTAACTCTGTAACTCTCCAAGACCCCAAAGGATCGTACAACACAAGATATCTCAAAAATTGCTTAGAAGGAACAAAATATGAGATTCTATTAGAAAAAAAAAACTGATGTATTTTTGCATCTCTTTAAGGAACAAATATTTGTGTGAGCTTTACAAGAAAAGAAAATGATAGTTGTCCCATCCTTGCCCACCAAGTGAATTTCTACTTACCCTTCTAGACCTCGAGCTGATGTCACCTGCTTTGCCAGGGCTGCCCTGGCTTCTAGCTCCTTTCCTCCCCAGCATAGTTGATTTTGCCTTCCTTTAAGCTGCCAAGGGAACTCATCCATATTTCTTTTGGGGTAGATGTTTTTGTTTTAAATATTTGTCTATTATACTAAAAAGTGAGTCCCTTGAAGGTAGAGACTGTATTCCATTTATTAACAACTTCATTAATAAGCTTCTAACAAAGACTGTGAAACAGTGGATTTTCAAGTTTCTTTTTAATAAGCAACATTGTTTTGTTTTTATATTGAATTCCAGCTTTACTCCCAGGACTAGAGAGGTTTTGGTGGAAACTTTGTGGAGAGGTTTTACCTTCCATAAATAGAAACTGAGCCAAGTCCATGTATCACTAGCCAATCCATGTCTCAGTATCAGTGAATTGGTATGTAAAGATTCTCCCAGATTACCTACATTATGCATTATTTAAGCAACTCCCTGTTTCTTGGATTCCTTGTGTTTCTAGTATTCTATTTCTCCTGATGACAGTGACATTTTGAAATCAACTTTCAGAGTCTCATCATTTACTACCAGAGGTGAATATAGTTAGATGAATATATTGGCCAGAGGTGGTCCAGGCTCAAAGCTTTCTAATAAGAACAACAACTTTCTGCTCACTAAAGTGAGTGTTTGAGCCTATTTTCTATGCATTGAAATTATTTTTAAAATATCCTTTTATTCCTTTTGATTTTTGTAACATGTGAGTGGAATGGTAGACCTATCTTATTTGAAAGTGGCTACTTATAGAAAATGTTATAGGATATACATACATATATACTTACATAAAATGTAGGATATACATACATATATATGTATGTATATATGCAGTTTTTAAAATCAGAGGGTCATGATGAATTCTTTTTCTTTTTCTTTTGAAATAATTATACATTCACAGGAAGTTGCATAGATAGTACAAAATGACCTGTATACCATTCACCCAATTTTTCTCATTGGTTACATCTTAGATAATTATAACCTGAAAAAAAAAAATTGACCTTGGTATACTGGGTGTGTATAGTTCTGTGTCATTTTAACACGTGTAGCTTCATGTAATCAAGAAACAGAATTAATTAATTCCTCTCAATGCCAAGGTTACGTTTACCAGTTCAATTTCTGGAAGAGAGCAAGAGAAGTGAAAATTATATTTAGTTAAATTGTGGGCTTTTTCATTCAGCTGTGACTATGACTGGGATATTTAAGCTGTGGTTCCTAGTTTGAGGAGCTGTGGACAGCAGGATGAGTCACCAGACCTGATGGAAGATGTTTACTTTGTAGGTGTCTAAGCAGGCCAAAGAGTTTCTGGAGTACGTGTACGAAGAGCCCCTGATCGACATCCAGCAGGAGAACCCCATCCTGTACCGGCACGCCGAGCCGCTGGCCGTCGTGGTGCGGCTGCGCCAGCGGCTCAAATCGCTGCGCGCCTACTTGTTCAGCTGCCGGGCAGCGGTGGCCGAGGATTTGCGCCGCAGGTAAGAGTCATAAATGTCGGGTGGCTCCACTTTGTTTTTCCTCCCCACCCTGAGAGGGTGGTTAGATGATCTCCAAGGACCTTTCCAATGCCGACCGTCTCAAATTCTGTGGTTCTCCCTCTGGGATCATCTTTGACTTTTTTTCCTCCGAGGCCCTCTATCAGGTTGAGCCAAGCAAAATGAAAATAATATCTCAGCATAACTGCAGGCTTTTAACCCATGGATCGAGTTCCCACGACGGTGGAGACTTCTCTTACTTCCAGGTTGAGATAATAACTATGGCAGTGTCTTCACTGATCACTTCTGTGGTGCTTTACACTTTTTCCAATTCCTGTTTATCATCATAAAAATAAGTGTGTTTGACATATGGCAAACTTAAAAACATTTTTCAGTGAGAAATAAGTAAATGGTTATTCAAATCTTATTTTCCATAGCGGAACAAACTTAGTAAGTGATGCAGGCTTAGAGCTGGGACTAAAATACACAGGCCCAGGATGCTGCCTTTTCAGATTACCATTGGTGCACGCGGCCTTTTTATAGCTTAGTTATCTCACAAGTCATAGAGCACACAAGTGCATACCAAGCTCAGATCCTCAAAGTAAAATGGAAGTGAAAATGTGCCTGCTCTCATCAAATTTCTTCTTTTACAGTTAGATTTTATTGGCATTTAAATTCTCACTCTTAGCATATGTGAACTAGCTTATACTTGAAATAATTGTTGCTGATGTTCAGAAGTCCCTAAAAATACCTTTTAATATTTTTGTTTTAATAGAAATGACCAAATGCATATATTAGTCATGGGTTTTGGAGGTAAGCCTACATGTGTAAGGACCTTTGGAAACTATTAAAGTGATATACTTTGGTATTTGACATCCAAATAGATCCAAAGAAACTGATATAACCCCAGGCATCTGAAAAAGACATCTTTAAAAGAACTAAAGGTAGATAGTGAAGAATACATAATATCTAGACAAGCTCTCATAAAATAATAATGAAAAGGCAGCTGTCATAAAGCAAAATACTTCTCAGTGGTAGTCATCCTATTACCTAGTTGTTTTTCAGAAAGCCCTAGAAAGTGTCAGCATTTATTTTTGTAAAGTCTAGGCAGATCTTAATTTTAAAAGATCAGGGCTTTTCCCAAAAGACAGTAGAATTATATGTCTCAAACTAATTTACCAACTAAACTAGATAGGAGATTTTTAATGTTCAGAGTATGTTTGCTCTCTTATTTTTCTTATTTTCTTATTATCTTTTGGCTTTGTTCAAAGCTGGTTTTTTTCATGCTATATTTTTAGATGATATTAAAATCTATACATGGTAATCATGTTAGATACCTTTCTGATATAATGTTTTGCTTTGGTTAAACATGCCAAATCAGGCACACATTGTAATTAAACAGGAGATCCTCTCTTCACATGGATGACTAAGAATACCTATGCTGTTCCAGCAGTCTGGTGGTTTACCACCATGTACTGCGCCTTATGGCCAGACCACCGGGAAAGGAACAGAATTTCTAGAAAGAAGGCATTCCCAGAGCTGTGAGAATGAAGACACTAGTCTTTTCCTCTTTCACTTCATTTTTCTTCTCTGGACTTGTTCATGACTATTACTTAGTGCAGTGCCTAAAACAATGTAGGTGCTTAATAAGTATCAGATGGATAGATGGAAGGAAGGAGAGATGAAGAATGTCTCTTGCTTGTCCCTCCAGAATGCTGAACAGTGGCGAGTAGCCCAACTTTGAGCAAGGTATCATCTTCAGATTCTTTTCCTTATTTCCCTATGTCAGCCCAGTGACTGAACCACCCGAACCCTCAAAGTAGTTGTTGAATGAACAAATAAACTGAAGAACAGATCTACTCAGTTAAAAACAATTTAGTTGGTTCTCTTCCCAGTGTTAGACTCAAATCTTCCCTCTCCTTTTCACTTCTGGTGCCCCGCCCCAGTTCAGAGTCTCAGGATATCGCAGTTTCCTTCCGTCTCGTCTATCCCACTTCCGTTTCTTCCCTTTCAAACCAAACCTTCACGTGAGACAAATTACTAAAATACAAGTATGGAATTCAAGATCTGCCCAAATTTAGTCCAGTGTATTGCTCTACTCTCTCACATATCCTGGACTTCAAACACAAATATTTTTATTGTTTTAGTGTCTTTATGCTTATATGCTGTTAAAAACAATATTAGTCAGCAGTACCTTTAGAGATAAGCTCATCCAAAAGCAACCTCCACAGTTCCCTGGGTTTCACCTGGGGATACAAAAGTTGGGGAGTTTAAACAGTGAGAAGAATCTGCTGGACACAACGAATCTTACATAGCCTTGATAGAAATTAAAAGAGGGAGGAGTTGATAGGCAGTAGAGGAACAGAAAAGAGCCAATAGAATCCAGTTCCTATCTTGTTGTAAAAGGCATTCTCTCCTTGCCTGGTTTTTACCTCAGTATGAGAGTAGCCATTAATCTCCAGCAAGTAGGCCCAACACGCTGAAGACTTGTCAGTACCATATAAACAGAATGAAGCAAACTGTTAATATTGCTGTCGTGAGAAAACCGAAAACAGACTGATTAATTGTATTGGTGCTCCCGCGCCGAGGAGCCAACTTTGGTCGTCGCCTTATTAGGGAAGTCACAGTTTGCTTTTAGGCCTTTCATTATGATGACCGTCCGGTTTTCGTCTTCCCTTTTTTTTGTTATTGTTGTTAAATGAATGCCTTGTTCTTGAACCCATACTGCAAATCTCGACTGGCAGAGGTGATTGGCTTAGAAAAAGTCAGTGTCTTCCATGATGTCTAAAATGTTTACAGTGCTGACAGTTCACTGTGTCTGAGGCCTACCAGATGGCGGCCCTGCTGGGATCAGCTGAAGGACTAGTTAACTTTTCATGAGAATAATTATTCAGTGTCCACATATGAAGGTGCAAGAACTCTGTGGAAAATCTTAGCACTGTCAGGACACATCCGGACCAGTAGCCATTTGGGAAGTCTTTGGGAAGGACCCTAAGAGGAGCTGGTAGGGGCCTCAGCTAAACACAGGAACAGTAGGAAGTGTGTGTATTAATAAATCAGAAGTCACAAATGGGCTCCTCAGGACCACATGTGGCCCTCAGATGTGTTTTGTTTGGCCTTTCAGGGATATGGCGCCTTCCAGGTTTTAAGTTGTTGAAATAGTTGCTGACATTTAAATAATCAGGAGTGTTCATATACACACAGAATGAAGCTAGCTCTCTCGTTGCCCTTAGGAAACCAGAAGCTCTGATTACGCAGGGCTTCCCTCATTCGTGGAAAGCAGCCTCAGTTTTAGGTTCTGGACTCTCTACTTTTCCATGGTCTCTGATGCTCCTGTTGTCTCCCCAAGCCCAGTGCCATTCGGCATATAACACATTGCTGCCCTGGTTTTCTTATTCCCGGCCTGTTTCATCAGTTGATGTGGGTACTTGTGCCCATGTAAGATAATTACGATTTTATCCATTAAAAAGTACTTTCCCATGAATATATTATTTATTCTTTACAACAGGCCTTTTAAGTGGGTCGGACAGGTGGTTATTTAGAAAAGAAAGAACTGTGACTCTGAGATGTTATGTGACTTGCCTGAGGTGACAAAGCTGGTAGAGTCTCCACTCGGAACCAGGTTCTGTAGTGCTCAGATCACTGCTGCTTTCCCCAGCACATTTGCTGTTGGTGATGGTCATTTCCAGAGGTCTCCAGACTTGGAGAGGAACCACTTTTAATCCTCCTGATTGAGGTCGTCCAGGCAAGTGTGACGGCAGGGAGGTGGCAGACAGTATGGTCCCATGAGTGGGAAGGTGCGATTGTGACTCAGACCCTCCTGTGCTCACTACCAGCTCATTGGAAATGAGGCCTACCAATGGGCCTAGCGCTAAGAGCTTTCCTCTAGGTCAGCGTTTACCAGACCTTTCCATTTCACAGTCCTGTAAATTAGAACAAGAATGTGGCGATAGCTATAGGGTTGTCTTATGTATGCCTTTATGCAAAACAACTTAAACATTACCTCCTGTTTCTCACCATCATTTCATAAAAGAACATAGTAACTAAAAAGAATTAAATAAAGAGCCAAATGGCCTCCAAAATCAAACAGCTTTAAAAAATCAAATAGATGTTAAATTCATTCTACTGTTCTTTTCTCATTTTACCTTGGACTGCTAAAAACATCACTAGACCGATACAGCTTTTTAGACTAGCATTTCAGAAATCCTGATTTAAGTCACATTTTCTCTTCTAAGTGAAGTGAAATCATCCAGTCCAAGGAAAAACATTCTAGAAATTCATGTGGATGCTTGAGTGTGTCCCCTTCTCTAGCATCCACACATGATTTGGGGACTTGGGGTACCTGGTGAATCCAAGTTTCTATTATGATATAAATTTAAAACTGGTTTCTCTCCAATACTACTTGAGACCAATAGGCAATATTCTCCTAGTTGCTTAGCACAGAATTGTGTCAGTTTGGAGGGTACACTTGGTCCTATTTGTCAAGTTTAGTCCTTGGCTTAGACCATTCTGAAGCAATTTAATAGCTTAAATTGGGAGTCTCAAGAGAATATGAAAAGTGATTCTTCTACATTGTAAACCACCTTTTCTTATCTTGGTTTCACATTTTATTTGAAATTATAATTATATTCAGCATTAGTTCTCAGTGAAATACCAGCTTTATTGAATGATAAGAAATTTCTAGCATAAAGATTGTTATTTTTATTAACATCATGTATCCTGGTGAGTACCAGAAAAAGATAGAGGAAGAGAGAGAGAGAGAGTGTGTGTGTGTGTGTGTATGAGAATCTCATTGCTTCCTCTTCCTTCAAGCAAAATTTAGCAGCTTGCTAAGCAATTAGGAGTCCCCATAAATATCACCTGATTTACCAAGATACCCTATCTGCTCCTTCCCTTGTTACCTGAGGGAGAGCTGTGTTTCTAGTGAATTCACTGAAGGAAGGCGAAGTTCAAAATCTGAAATGTCCTTTGGACCTCTTAACAGCATCTCAAATGTACTATGTCCAAAATGAACTCCTGATATCCCTGCCCCACCTCCTTCTGCAAACTGTTCCTCCTGTGACTTCCCCATCTGGCTGAATGGCATCTCCATATGTCCTGTTCAGACCACACTCCTTTCTTTCACCTTCCATGTCCAATCTATCAGCAAATCCTGTCAGCTTCACCTTCAGAATATCTCTAGTCACCACCACTTCCGTTGTCACCAATTGTGTCCAAGACACTGTCTTTCTCCTGAATTACATCTTTCCCCTGGATTCTTGCAGTAACTGATCTCCCCGTTCAGTCTGTCCTAAGACTACAGCTAGAGTTAACGTGTAGATTAAATGATGTCACCCTTGATCCAAACCATCTAATGGCTTCACCTCTTGCTCCAAGGAAAAGCCAAGGTCATATACGGTCTCACCCCCCATTAGCTCTCTGCCCTCTTCTCCCATGACTTTCCACCCTCATTTACTCTGTTCTAATCGCACTGGCTTTTTTGCTGGGCACACTAAGCAGTCTCCTGGTTCTATGTCGTGGTTCTTTCCCCCCCAATAACTGCATAGCTTGCTCCCTTAACTTCTTTATGTCTTTATGCAACCGTCACCTTAATGAAGCATCCTTGACCACTCTATTTGATATCACAACCATTGAGTAGTCACAGAGATGTAAAGTACCGCAAAGGGAATATAGTCAATAATATTGTATTATAATAACTAAATATGGTGTCAAATGAGTACTGGACGTACCAGGGTGATCACTTTGTAAGGTATCTAAATGTCTCATCACTCAATATTAAATGTCTCATCACTCATATAATAATTGTAATTGAAAAATAAGTTTAAGAACAGTGATGTTGATCTGAAAAAAAAAAAAAAAACCTAACCATTTTTAAAAATTGCAACCTTTCTCACACACTTCCTGTGCTTCCTTCTCTGCTCGTTACCACATAACATAGTATTTCATTTGGTCTGTCTCTCTTGCTTAGGCCCTTGTGTTTGGCTATGGAGGCTGTGCTATGTCAACCTATACAGTCATGTGCAGTGGCCCTGCTTTCCCTGCTAGATGTAAGCTGTAGAGGGACATGGCTTTTTATCTGTTTTGCTCACTGCTGTATTCCCCAGGCCTAGAACTATACCTGACATATAGGGGGGACTAATAAATATTTGTTGAATAAATTAATTAAATGAATAAAGTACTATTATCAAGATTCCACCCACTTAATTTGGTCACACTTTTTTCTTACTAAAAAAATGCTATTCATCATAGAAAACTAAGAAAGCTACCCATTATCCTACCATTTGGGGAGCATATCCTTCCGGACTTTCCTCTGAGCTTACTTTTTTTCATATAAAAATGGTTTCATACTGTACTTAGTACTTTTAACCCAATCATTTCACTTAGTAGATTGTATCTTTTTATGCCAGTAACTGTCTAAAGCATCATGAATCACTGAGTGAGCGAAAAGGGTGTTTTGATGTGTGAGCATACTTACATACCATTGATCAGAGAAGAAAATGAGGATTTATGCAGTGTACCCAACAAAAGATCACATGAGCTAATAATAAATGAGCTGGAAGAGACCATTCCGGAGCAACACCTTTTCTTCTCCCCCTACTTGTCCCCACCCCCAAAAAAGTCAGACATATTAAGTGGAGGGATTTTCTCTTACAGAAAGCTGCATGCTGTTGTTAATGGAATACACTTAATTTAGGAGGCTAGCTTATTAAGAGCATACCTCTTAGGGCAGCCTAGTTTTTAAAACACAATATACACAGGCTGGACTTTCTGTGTCTCTGAGCTACATATAAGGAATATCTTATAACTGAAATCTGAAATCTAAATGTGTGGCTATTAGCCAACTAAGTTTGGTTAATATTGAATTTTAGAAGAATAAGTTCATTTTAATAATAATATTATCACTAAATTAGCTTCATTAAAAACTAGTAATTATTAGCACTTCAGGTATATAGAGAATACTTCCTTAGGCTCAATGAATGAATACAACTCTTTATGGTCTCTGTAAGATTTAATATTAGCCAGACTTGGTGGCTAGTTTTCAAGTTAGCTGAAGTTAATTCAAAGTGTCATTAGCTGCAGTTGGGGCTTTAGTCTCAATAGAGTAGAGGCATAAGCTATCAGGACTCAGAAACTACTAAAACACAGGATGTTGTTTTGATAGTTTATGAAAGCAACCCTTCTCATTCTGCCTCAAGAGCCCTTTTTCCCTTGGATGACTGCTAGAACTAAGGTTTTCAGGTTTCATGGCCTGATCTCCTAACAGCTCCTCCCCTTTTATTTTTTCCTAGCAATCTCATTCAGCAAATTATGTATAAACTGATTATCAGCACTTTAGCAGGGACCTACAGACTGTCTGGAAAAGATAGTGTCTTTCAAAACTAAACTGATTAATAAACTTTGAAAGAGGAACTCTGGCAAGTTATATATTAACTTCACTACAGTGTATACATAGCTTTTATTTAGTGAGAAATTCTTCAGAAAGTTAGAAAGTGATTTTATCTTACTCTGAGATTAAATGAAATATACACAAATTATCTAAAATTATTTTTTAAGAGATAAAAGAATAAAACTTATTGCAGGAAAGTGTTATACTCTCACAACTGTTAAAAAATACCATAAAAATTTGAGCTGGACTCTATTATAACTGTGATAAAATCTGTCACTTTTATAAGCAGACTCCAAAATAATCACAACCAAAATTACTTCCCAAGTATTTCTACTCCAGGGAGATTGTTCCTAAGAAACTTGAGCACAGTTTCTGAATGAGCAGGTAAAAAAGGGGCTTATTACCCATAACTATCTGTCAAGATATAATATCTGATGCGATTTTACCACTTTTTCAGCCAATGAGATTAGCAAAATGAGGTGTCTAGAGAAATGATTGAAGTTTGTTTCTCCCACATGGGTTGCTATCAAAATAGCTGCCTTTGATTTAAAATTGTTTTTCCATTAGCTGAGAGCATGGGTATACATATGAGTCCTGTTCACATCCAGCCTAATGTAATTTCAAGAAGAGTTTGCAGTTCATATTAAAAAACCCAAATTGCATCTCTCTGGGGGTGCTTCATAGTGCTTTTTGCTCATTTTGGTGTGTGTGTGCCCTCCAAAGGAAAGATACTAAGGCTTTCTCAATTCAGTACAAATTACCTACGCTGGAACACATATTCTTAGAAAACATGGTAATAATACATGAATTAATTGTGTTTCTTCTTATATTATTCCTTATGCACCTTTATCCATATTCTTCTTGTAGACTAGGCATGTTCAGCCTGCAGCCCAGGATGGCTTTGGATGTGTCCCACACAAATTCTTAAAATGTTATGGCCACAGGGCAGCCCCACGTGAGCTGGAGACAGAGCCAACGGCTGTGGAAATGCTGACCAGGAAAGACCGCAATCCTGGGCAAGTCACGGGCTTGGGAGAAGGGAAAAAGACAGAATCCAAGTTGCGATGGCCCTGAGTACTACTGACAGAGAGACAGGCTTGGGTTGCAGCTGAACCCAATACCCTGGATAGTGTGCAACCTCAGGTCATGCAGCAGTTGCAACCTGCTCTACCCTCACAGTCAGGCAAAACTCATGAACGTGGAGCCTGGCAGCTTCCCCTAACTCTCTCCCAAGACTCACAAACTGCTTCCCCCAACTCCACCTGGAGCCTGAAATCACCTGCAAAAGGGACTCCCCATTATGCTGTGCTGTAAACAAGATTGCACCTGCTCTTTTCCCAACAAACCCTGCACCCACCCTTCCAGATGAAACTGGCAGGAGGGTTCAGGGAAACTGCAACACACAGGTGCAACAGCTCCAGCCTGCACTGGGATTCCAGAGATATAGAATACCTACTCCCAGAGGCATAGATTGCCGACTGCATCCTCCCAAAGAAGAGGTGCACTGAGACCAAAGTGACTGGAACAAAGTAGAGAAGCCTACCTCCCAAGGAATCTCCCAGTGTGAGAAGACTGAATAGACAGAAGAAAATATTGTAAGCCACACCAGCAACACCAGCTGGAAAGCAAAAGAAAGAACTCCTCATGTTTGGCAGGGGAAAAGTACTTAAGGAAGAAAATAGTCAGTACCCTCGGGAGCAAATCTGCACAGAAAAAAAAAAAAAAGAAAGTCCCTAGGAAAGGAACTGGAAGGTATGGAATTATATGATCTAAATGATACAAATTCAAGACTGCAATTCTGAAAACACTCAGAGAGATCAAAGAAAACTAGCAGAGCACACAGAGGGAGCTAAATGATCTCAGAAAGGAAATCTGTGAACAAAAGAAATACATTAACAAAGAAATTGAAACTTAAAAAAAAACACAAATAGAAATTCTAGAGATAAACACTGCATTAAAAGACATGAAAAAGGAATTAACTAGCATAGGAAGCAGGGCCGACCAGATGGAGAAAAGAATTAGAGATATAGAAGATAGGAATATGGAATTATCACAGAAGGAAGAAGGGAGAGATTTGAGAATCAAAAAAATGAAAGAAGTATACAAGAAATATCTGACACCTTTAGAAAGAACAACATAATAGGAGTCCCAGAAGGGACAGAGCAGAAATCCAAAGAGAGGTTACTCAAGCAAATAGTAGATGAGAACTTTCCAAACCTTTGGAAAGAACTAGAACCCCAAATTTGAGAAGAAAACAGGACCCCAAACTACCTGAACTCCAGCAGACCTTCTCCAAGGCACATTATATTGAAAATGTTCAAAGACAAGTAAAGAATTCCCAAGGCAGCAAGAGAAAAGAGGATTGTAACATATAAAGGAAAGCCCATCAGGCTGTCATTAGACTTCTCAACAGAAACTTTATAAGCCAGGAGGGAATGGAATCAAATATTTAAAATATCGAAAGAGAGAAATTACCAGCCAAGAAATAATTTATCCAACAAAGTTATCCTTTAGATATGGAGGAGGAATAAAGACCTTTTCAGACACACAGAAGCTGAGGAATTCTCTAGCACGAAGCTGGCACTTCAGGAAACACTGAAGGAGGATATCTGACCTGAAACAGAAAATCAACATAAATGGGGGAAAATTTGGACAATAAAACCATAAAATGGGAAGAAATAAAGGTTTAAATTTCTAAAACAGAATGGAGAGAAGAAGCATGCTTTAGAAAAGGAGACACTACATATGTGAAACTCTTTTTCATAAACCTCATAGCAACTACTCAAACAAACAGAACCCTCAGAACTAAGACACATAACAAACAAACAAAAAAGGAAAGCAGAAGGAACAATCACAGACCACTATCAAACTAAAAACTGACAGTGAGAAAAAAGCAAAGAAGAAATTGAGACACCCAGTTACCAAAAATTAGAAGATAAAATGACTATAGGGGGAAATCATCCCCCTAATGTAAAAAGGCACAGAGTAGCAGACTGGATTAAAAAACAAAACTTATCTGTATGGTGTCCATACAATATTCCAAGCAAATGACATCCAGAGAAAAGCAGGACTTGCATACTTACATCTGACAAACAGACTTAAGGATAAATAAGGTAATAAGAGACAAAGATGGGAATTTCATAATGATAAAGGGGACAATGCAACAAGAAGATATGACACTCATTAATATATATGCTCCCAATCAGGAAGCACCAAAATTTACAAACCAACTACTAACAGATCTAAAAGGAGAAACTGCCAAAAACACAGTATGAGACCTAAACACCCTCTTGACAGCCAGGGACAGATCATCCAAACAGAAAATAAAGAAATATCAACTTTAAAAGATACATTATAGCAATTGGACTTAATTGACCTTTACAGGACACCCCATCCTACAACACAAGACTATACATTCCTTTATAAGTGCACATAGAACATTCTCAAGGATGGGCCATATGCTGGGACACAAAAGTAGCCTCAGCAAATTCAAGAAGATTGAAATCATACCAAGCATATTCTCAGACCACAAAGCTTTGAAATTAGAGAAGAACTGCAAAAGGAAAACAGTAAAAAACACATGTAATTGGAGATTAAACAACATGCTATTAAAAAAATAACTGGATCAAAAAAGAAATAAAAGAAGAGATTGAAAGTATATAGGAATGAATGACAATGAAAATACAACATACGAAAATTATTGGGATACAATGAAAGCGGGAAATTTATATCATTACATGCCTATCTCAAGAAACAAGAAAAAATCACAAAAAAACCTAACATCCCATCTTAAAGAACTAGGAAAAGAAGAACAAAAAAGCTCAAAGTCAGCAGAAGGAAGGAAATAATAAAAATGAGAGCAGAACTAAATGAAGTAGAGAACAAAAAACAATAGAAAAAAATTAATGCAACAAAGAACTGGTTGTCAATTTTATTGATTTTTTTCAATTTTATTCGGAAAAAATCAATAAAATTGACAACCCTCTGGCCAGGCTCACTAAGGGACAAAGAGAAAAGACACAATAACCAAAATTAGAAACAAAAGGGGAGAAATTATGACTGATACCACAGAAATACAAAGAATTATACAAAAATATTATAAAGGACTATATGCCACCAAATTTAACAACCTAGAAGAAATGGACAAGTTTCTGGAAACATATAATCTACCTAGACTGAACCAAGAAGAACTGGATAATCCAAATAAAGCAATTAACAGTAAGGAAATTGAAACCATCATCCAAAACCTCCCAAAGGCAAATGCTGAGGACCATATGGCTTCACCAGAGTTTTATAAAAAAATTCAGAGGAATTAATGCCTATCCTTCTTAAACTCTTCCAAAAAATTGAAGAAGAGGCAATACTTCCCAACTCATTCTACAAGGCCAACATTAACCCTAATACAAAAACTTGGTAAAGACAACACAAAACAACTATAGACCAACATCTCTGATGAACACAGATGCAGAAATCCTAACCAAAATACTAGCAAATAGAATACAACAATGCATTAAAAAGATTATACACTACAATCAAGCAGAATTCATCCCAGGGGCACAAGGATGGTTCAACATATGAAAATCAATCAATGTGATACACCACATACACAAAATAAAAGATAAAAATCATATAATTGTATCAATTGATACTAAAAATGCATTTGAAAAGGTGTGTAGAATCCATTTATGATCAAAATACTTAATAAAATGGATATAGAAGGAAAGTACCTCAACATAATAAAGGCCATATATGATAAACCTTCAGCTAATATACTGAATGGAGAAAAACTGAAGCCTATTCTCCTAAAGTTAGGAACAAGACAGGGATGTCCCCTGTCACCACTGCTATTCAGTGTAGTACTGGAAGTTCTAGCCAGAGCAGTCAAGCAAGAGAAGGAAATAAAAGGCATCCAAATTAGGAGAGAAGTTAACTCTCATTTTTTGCAGATGACATGATCCTTTATATAGAAAATTCTAAAGACTCCACCAGGAAACTATTAGAGACAATAAATGAATACAATAAAGTTATAGGATACAAAATCAATGTACAAAAATCAATTGCAGGGGTTCCCTGGTGCTCTCAATGCTGCAGCCTGGGTTTGATTCCCGGCCACGGAACTACCCCCCCCCCCCAAAAAAAAAATCAATTGCATTTTTATATACCAACAACAAAACTTCAGAAAAAGAAATGAGAAAAACAATACCTTTTGTGATCGCAACAAAAAGAATAAAATACCTAGGAATAAATGTAACAAAAAACATGTAGCACTTACATACTGAAAATTATAAGATACCACTAAAAGAAATTGAAGAGGACACAACAAATGGAAAGATATTCCGTGTTCGTGGAATGGAAGAATCAACATAGTTAAAATGGCCATATTACCCAAAGCAATATACAGATTTAACACAATTCCCATTAAAATCCTACAGACATTTTTTCAAGAAATAGCTAAAACAGTCACCAGATTCTTATGGAACCATGAAAGACCTCAAATCACCAAAGCAATCCTACAAAAAAAAAAAAAGAATAAGACTGGAAATGTCACACTTCCCAATTTCAGTCTGTACTACAAAGTGTCAGTAATCAAAACAGCTTGGTTTTGGCAGAAAAACAGACACAGATCAATGGAACAGAATTAAAAACCCAGAAATAGACCCACAAATATATGCACAGATAATTTTTGACAAAGGAGCAAAAAATATACAGTGAGGAAAAGAAAGTCTTGTCAGTAAATGGTGTTGGGAAAAAGGGAAAACCACATGCAAAAGAATGAATCTGAACTGCAAACTCTCACTATCTTCTAAAATTAACTCAAAATGGATTAAAGACCTCCATATAAGACCCAAAACAATAAACTGTATTGAGGAAAACGTTGGTACTAAATTTATAGACCTTGGGCTCAGGGAGGACTTCATGAACTTGAACTCAAAGGCAAGGGAAGTAAAAGGAAAAATAAATGAATGGGACTGTATCAAACTAAAAAATGTCTGCCCAGCAAAAGAAACCATCAAGTAAGCAAAGAGACAACCAACCACATGGGAGAAGATATTTGCATACAATGCCTCTGATAAGGGGCTAATATCTAAAATATATAAAGAACTCGTACAACTCATCAACAAAAAAAACAAACAATCCAATTAAAAAATTTCACAACAGAGGATCCAAACAGATGCTTCTACCTTGAAGACATACAAATGGCCTATATATGAAAAATGCTCAGCTTCCCTAGCTTGTAGGGAGATGCAAATCAAAACCACAATGAGATACCACCTCACACCTGTTAGAATGGCTGTTAACAAGAAAAGGAATAACAAGTGCTGGAGAGGATGTGGAGAAAAAGGGACTCTCACACACTGCTGGTGGGAATGCAAATTGGTACAAGGACTATGGAGGACAGTGTGGAGATTCCTCAGAAAACTAAGAATAGAGTTACCCTATTATCCAGCAATCCCACTTCTGGGTATCTACCCCCAAAATTTGAAAACCTCAGTCCACAAAAATATATGCACCCCAATGTTCATCGCAGCACTGTTCACGGTTGCCAAGTCATGGAAACAGTGAAAGTGTCCTCTGATAGACGACAGGATAAAGAAGCCTTGGTACATTTCACAATGGAATATTACTCAGCCATAAGAAAAGATGGAATAGGACCATTTATGACAACATGGATGGACCTTGATATCATCATGGAAAGCAAAATAAGCCAGACAGAAAAAAACCAAGAACCATATGATTTATTTATAGGTGAAACATAAAACTGAAAGCAACAAAGAAATGAAAACTCATGCACACAGTCAATAGTTCAGTGGTTACCTGAGGGTAAAGAGGAGGGGATGGGAGAAGAGGGAGGGAGACTCAAATATATGGTGATGGAAAGAGAACTGACTCTGGGTGATGAACACACAATGCAACACATAGATGATGTTTTGTAGAATTGTACACCTGGAACCTATGTAATTTTTGCTGACCAATGTCTCCCAATAAATTTAACAATTAATAAAAATGTTGAGATTTTTTTGACTTTTTTTTTTTTTAGCTCATCAGCTGTCCTTAGTGTTAGTGTATTTTATGTGTAGCCCAAGACAATTCTTCCAGTGTGGCCCAGGGAAGCCAAAAAATTAGACACAACTGCTGTAGAACTATATGATTTAGAATCAAGATTGAAGGTTTTCCTTTGGTGTTACCTTTTGATTTTGTGTGTGTACAAGGGCGGGGGGCGGTGTCTTTAAGGCCTGTTACATATGCTGAGATATTTCCATTATAAACTTGCCTGCTTTCATTTTCATCATTGGGTTTCTAAATGCCAGCTTTATAACTCTTAGGAATTGAGTTTCAGTGAAATGGTGATGTTATTAAATCTATCAGAATCCTGCAGAAGAGCTCTCTTGGGTCCTCACTTCCAAGATGACCAAGAAAAGAAGGAACAATGGTTGAGCCAAAGAGGGCTGCGGTCATGTTCAGCCTATTCATTGTACCAACTGCGCCTGATGTGTGCTCAAGGACAAGGCCATTAAGAAGTTCGTCATTCGAAACATAGTAGAGGCTGCAGCCGTTAGGGACATTTCCGAAGCAAGTGTCTTTGATGCCTATGTGCTTCCCAAGCTGTATGTGAAATGACATTACTGTGTGAGTTATGCCATTCACAGCAAGGTAGTCAGGAATCGTTCCCATGAAGTCCAGAAGGACTGAACGCCCCGACCCCGATTTAGATCTGTGGGTGCTGCCCCACGACCTCCACCAAGCCCATGAAAAGAGCTAAGTCCTTAAAGGCTGAACATTCTCTGGGCAGAAAATAAAATGGAAATTAGACTTAAAAAAAAAAAAAAAATCCTGCAGAAGATCTGCCTACTTCAGAGCCTGACTTATGAGTAGTTCCTTTTCTCTCATGAGCATCAGGGCTTGGTGGGAGTGGAGTTGAAGTCCTCAGAAATTAGTCAGATTAGATGCATCTTGATGTATTTGACTCAGTGTTCTGGTACGGAGTGGAATGAGGACCCCATACTTTTTTTTGTCAAGACTCTTGCCTTTGATTTCATGGGCAATTATCTCTGCTTTTTTAACCTCAAGTACCAGCTGCATGATATAAGAGCTCTGAATCATACATAATATTTTTCCTTTCTAATTTTCATCTTTTCTCACCTTTTTCCTTAGAGCAATCTATAATGAAGCCTAAGTTACCTTCTCGGTGTGTCAGGCAATTCTCAAGATGATAAAATAGAAATTGTTGGCACTAGAAATGATTGTGCTAGTTGGTTTTCATGGCAGGTTTCTTTAGTGATCTTTAGTATCAGAGAACTGGATAGTGCTACCTGCCAGGGATGGGGTTTCTCTCACGCGAGGTGTGAAGTTGGACTCTCCTTACATGTTTGTCCTTTGGGTCTGATATCAGGACAGACCAGATGACCTTGCACTGGCATAAGCAGGGCTGTCGTTGTGGTTGGCCTGCTGGAGAAATGCTGTCAAGCCTGACGAATAGGCCTGTGGTACAGGGAGATCACTTAATGGACAGAAAATCCAGAACACAGCAGCTTCATCGGGAAACCAAAGGCAGCAAAAATCCTGTTTATCGAAGGATTGCTGAGTCAGATAACCCTCCTCAGTTTGTAGCTTTTGTTCCTCATATGTTGAAATTTGGAGAGAACATTGGAGAAATTAGTAATTATCTTTTAACATTATAGTAAAATCTGGAAGCAGTCCAGAAAATTAAGAAAGTGCGGGTGGTGGTGGTGGTGATAATGGTGAGTAGGTGGGGTGTGTGTATACACAAATGTGTATATTTGAAAGCTGCCAGCTGGGTCCACAGCCCACTTCCTTTAGGCCTTTCTAGGCCTATGCTCTCAGAAAGTCACATCCTGACTTCTGTACCTGCAGCTCCTGCTTCGGAACTAGCTTCTTCATTTCAGCATATAAATATGCCCAAGGCCTGCCCATCTTTCAGAAAAGAATCCGTTCTTAGTCCTACGTTCTTCTTTAGCTAGGCCCAATTTCTCTCCTTTCCTTTAAAGGTAGCTTCTCACAAGAGTAATCCTCAGTCCTTCACTCTGCAGGCTGGCTTCCCTCTTCCCCACCTGAAACCATTCTGTCCGAAGTCGCTAATGAATCCAGCCAAGACCAGAGGCCTTTTCAGGCCTCATGAGTCTTTTTCATGTCATCTGACCTCTCCACTGCCTGTGAAGAGGATGCTGACCCTCTGCCTCTAATGCTCCTGATCAAGCTGCTCCTTCCCAGTCTTACTGTTGCTGCCAGGGTCCAATCTTTTCTGTTTCTCTTGTATGTGCTGTCCTGGGCTGTGGCTTATTCTTACGGCCTCACCTAACACTGGTAAACGCTGGGGGCACGTAAATCTCCTACCTGGATTCATGAACGATTCCACTAGAATGTTCTGTACTCAGTTCCAATCCTCAGCCCCCTCTCTCGCCAAAGACAGCTCCTTTTCCTTGTTTCCTGTGTGAGTAGGTGGAACTGCTGTTTACCGACTGGACCTAGCTGGAAAACTGAGTAATCTTCCTGGCCTTCACTCCCTGTTAGTCATCATGACCTGTGGGTTCTGCTACAGAAATCTGTAATTCCGTAGATTTCTCTCCAAATCCAGGCAACCATTTAAATTCTGTTCTAGCCCCCATCATTTCTCATCTAGTTTTCCCACCCCCAAACTATCCATCCTTTCAGTCTCCTCCCTCTGTCCCTTTCTGCTGTCATTGCTCTATTAAATTCACACATCTAACCATGTCATTCTTCTTGAGGCACTTTTATGGTACCCCATCTCTTACAGGCTAGATACTTAGCAAGGCGTTCAAGACCTCTCACATCTGGCTGCACCCTAACTTTCTAAGCTCATACCTTGCAGTTGTCCCCTCCCCAACATGTATGTAAGTATAGTTCCTTCCTCTATACTGATAGTGGTTCTCTGAGAGCATTGCACTCACTCTGGCTTCTCTGCTCTTACCCCCCACCCCCAGCCCCCACCTCTGTCTACCCATCCTTCCACTTCAGATCCACCCTGACTTGTCAGTTCTCTGAAGCCCTTCCTGACCGGGAGTCCCATGGCTTCCCTTACCCCTGAGTGTACCACTGTAGATCTCAGCACTCCACATTGTGAACTGGAACTATTGGCTTATTTGTCTGTTTACCCCACTGGTCTGCATAGTGTCTGATATTAAAAAACTCCAGCTCTCCAGGGCCTAGCACCATTCCTGTCACATGTTCTATCTCCAACATCTACTGCTGATTTTAGGTCCTGATTTTAGATTTTCACTGTAATGGTAAGTCATGGAGGTCATAAGGTTGGGCTTCTTTTGTATTACATTCATGAGAGAGATGATCACAAATCATGTTTTCTGACAATGCAAATAGTCGCCCTTCTTTATTGAATAGATTAATAGTAAAAATTAATGCTGACATGACTCTCTTAAGGGAGTTGCAGGCTTTGCCTCCCAGATAGGAATGGCGCCCCTAGCAATCCCTGAAGTGGCTGCAAATGCATCCCTGGTCAGATCTGCCTAAGGCCGCTTATGCCTCCTGAGCATGCCTTGGGCCTCTGGGTTCTCCACAAACCCTTCCACTACTGAGTTTAAGGGTAATTGGCCCCTGAGAGTTCCTGCTTGTCCCATCCCTTTCCTACAGAGCTCCTGTCAGACAGGCCAGCTTACGCATCTGAACTACAGCAGGGAAAAGCCCTGAGCATCAGCCAGATGAGAAGTTGCCGACACTTTTGTGGTCTTGGCTTTTATGTCATTATTTACCCTGAGCATCCCCCATAGGATGGTCTGCCTAAAGAAGATGTTCAGGCAGTGTGAAAGAGGAACAAACTGACAGCAGGAGTAAGCCTTAAGTTACCTGACCCTGTCTTCGAAACCCTTACCTCCTTTAAGCAGAATCATGTTTCCTACCTCTACATAGCTCCAGAATACCTTTTTCTTCTCTTACTTACATTAAAAAGCATCACACTATAAAAGACACATTATCTTTCAATCTTTCCTCTCAGGAAATTTATTCGTATTTGACTCCAGTGTTTTCATGCTACAATATCCGTTCTCCAGGGAGAAGAAAAGCTGATGGGCATTATCTGTCCTAAAGGTCGGTGTGTTTTACGGCCACCACTAAATCTGGACACAACAGCTTCTCCAGACACCATTAGCTCAGTTTCCTTTATCTTTTCTGCATGTGTCGCATTTTCCAGTTCTCTATGTCTGCTATGACTGACCTGTAAATTATAGTATTACACAGTGAAGAGTGATAGAAGACAGTAGATGAAGTGCTGCTGGAGGGGCTCAGAAACTCTTCTAAAGGGAGAGGGAAACTGGACATTTGTGAAACATATTTACACACATAGAGACACTAAATAAATGCATAGCTCACTTGAGCTGTACAAATAATGTTGAAGGAGTATAGGATGACTGTGCCCAAAGTTGGTTAGTTATTGTATGAAGAATAATGAACTGTTCAGAAGCAAGAAGGACTCAGCCCAGAAGTGAACCCATGCTTACATGGTATAGTAATTTACAATGAAAGAGTCAAGAATATACAATGGGGAGAGAACAGTCTCTTGAGTAAATGGGGTTGGTTAAACTGGACAGCCACATGCAAAAGAATGAAATTGGACCACTGTCTTACACCATACACAAAAATCGACTCAAAATGGATTAAAGCAGGGGTATCCAACCTTTGGCTTCCCTGGGCCACATTGGAAGAAGAGAAATTGTCGTGGACCACACATAAAATACACTAACAGTAACGATAGCTGATGAGCTAAAAAAAGGTTCGTGCATAATTTTTGTAATGTTTAAAGAAAGTTTACAAATTTGTGTGGGGCGGCATTTAAACCATCTTGGGCTGCATGCAGCCCACGGGCTGCAGGTCGGACAAGGTTGGATTAAAGAATGTAAAGAATGTAAGAAACTCTAGTATACTGCTGGTGGTAGTGCAAACTGGTACAACCACTGTGGAAGGCAGTGTGGATGTTCCTCAGAAAATTGGGAATGGAGCTACCATTTGACCCAGCAATTCCCCTTCTGGGGATCTACCCAAAGAACTTGAAAACCTTTGTCCGCAAAGACTTATGTACCCCAATGTTCATCGCAGCACTGTTCACAGTGGCCAAAA
>PVJL010003963.1:5217-106850 GCA_004026885.1 Lyroderma lyra
CCCCCCCCTCCCGCCCCGGGGCCAGCCTTTGTCCCGGCCCGGTCGTCTCAACCGCGCGGTAGCGCCTTTGTCTGCGCGATGCACCACCCGCTCGGCCTCGCTCGCGCTCTCCAGTGCCTGTCCCTCTCTCTGCCCCTGCCTACTTCTGTCCCTGTCGCTCTCTGCCCCCATCTGTATTCCTTTCTCTATTTCCGTCTCTCTCTCCACTTTAATCGTTTTGCCTCTGTTTCTGTCACTTTTTCTGCCTCTGTCCCTCTATCTCTGTCTCCTGCCCTTGTCTTTGATTCTTTGTTCAAAACCCAGCAAACATTCTGTCTGTCTTTCTCAGACTGGTAGTGCGGGTGAGCATAGTCAAGTCTCTGAGAAGCCCTACAATTTACAAACTCGTTGATCTTTGCTTGATCCAGTGTTTCCCTTCAAGGCTCCTCAAGGAAAAGAGTCGGGGGAATTCCTCCCCTGAGGTTTCCCTCCTCCTACCCAGTTGATGGGTCACTCACTGCTGTCACCCTGTGCCTGATGCTCCCTGGAGTGATGATCTCTGGGAGAAACCTGGGCAGAGACTTGGAAGGACGGTGGGCAGACTTTACCTGGACACACGGATCCCTGCACAGAGGGAATGAAAAACAGCCTGGCATCTGGCAACTGGGCCATGGTGTTCTTCACAGAATGTAAACAGTGATCACACAAGGCCACTCTGTGACCATGTGTGCACCAAGCCAGAGACAAGAACACTGCAACCACAAAAATGAATACGCACCCGACCCCTGACTAAAGCAAATGGCTGCTGCTCATTACCAATGACAGCTCTCCTTGAGATAAAAAGTGCGCATCTGCTCTCTGCTTCCTGACAGCACCAACTTAGAATTGCTTCTACTTTCTTCAGCTCTCCTTAAAACTACCCAAGGAGTTCCCTGGTGGGGTAGTGGCTAAGGCTTCAGCGCTGTCAGCGCTGTGGCCTAGGTTTGATTCCCAGCCAGGAAACTACCCACATATAAAAAATAAATAAAAATAAACTAGATTAAAAAAAAAAAAGAATGACTAGTTGAGTATTACGATGGCTAACATTAAAAAAAACAAACACAAAAACTACCCAAGCACATGCCCAAATCCTGCAAGATGCCCTCCTGCACCCAACTCCCTCTTACAGAGGTGCCCCACGGTTCCCAGGATGTGCTCTTCCTGACTGGACCAAGCTGAACGTACGTTTGATGATAGGTGTGTCTCTGATGGTCTTTGCCTGGTGAATTTTGATACCAACTACCCTTGATTACAGTTTTGAGCAAATCAGACCTCCAAGATTCATCTCTTTTCCTGAATTTTCTAGATCTGTGCTGAACTTATGGCCTGAGACCTGCTATTCACCTCCTTGTGGAAAAGCTTGCAGCAGATCTGAGGGATCTGAGACTACAGTTAGATCATGTCCCTGGTTCTTCACCCTGCCACCTCCTGGATGATTCTATTGTAAATAATACTTGTAATGACAACTGTTGCTTCTTTTTCAGTATCTCCAACATCACGTTTCTTTCCCTTTGTAGATTCTCCTCTACTACCCCAGATGGACATGTAGCTAATGCAACGCCCCAGTACCATGGGATCTACACTTACCAACCAGAGAACCCCATCCCCTAGCCACAATAATTAGATCTGGGATGAGGACATGACATTGGAGGATTTCATTATTCATGAGCAACAAACACGGCCTCTTTCTGCCTGCCGCCATCTTCCTCAATTGTCTGGAAGAACAATCTACAGACTGAAACCAATCTACACCAGGATGTAAATGTGGCTCTATCAGTTGAGCTCCTGGACACAGCCATACCTGAAGCCAGAAGCCCTCATTCTTTCCAATCCTATGGGCCAACAAGTGTCCTGGGTATTTGAGCTAGTTTTACTGGGTTTCTGTCCCTTGCATCCATGACAGTCTTGTATTAAAGGAAATAACTTGAAATGTGAAATTGGCTGAGCAAAGGTGAGGTAGAGGGCCAGGGCATACATCTATATTCACTATAAAGTGAATAGGGCTCCCAAGATTTGTGCAGTGCACAACCTACCTGGGTGTACATGGTAGCCCTGTAGAAGAGTCCTCTCATCAGGAAACTGGAAATCTCTGTTATGTGGAAGGAAAATAGCTGAATAAATTGTCTCCTATTTTATCTTGGGACTCCAACCACGTGTCTCTTGAGACTGTGGCTTTAGGGGCTTTGAAGAAAAAATATCAGGATGTTGGAAAATAAACAGAAATTAGCATCTCCTCAATTTTGTGAGATTGCCAGAGTTGAATTCTTTGCCCTAGGCTAAAAGAGGAAGCTAGTACTGAGTTAGGAAATTAGATTGGGATTAGCAGAGAACTGGGAGCAGAGAGGGTGTCCTTGATGCCCCAAGCTGCTCTCAAATGCTGATCAATCCCTGTCTATAAAGGAAACAATTACCCTCACTGGGAAGAGCCTATTAGTTGCCTCACACCCTCCTGGGGCAAGATAGATGCTAAGGGGATGGGTAGGCACAGATCTGTTGCCAGAGATAGAATCCAACCAAGATTGAGCTCCAGACTTAAAGATCCTCAGGTGGATTGAGAAACCAAATCACTTAGTGTGTTGGATGTCATCTCTCCAGGCACAGTGATTGGTTTACAGTTGTGCATGTGACTCAAATAGGCCAATCAGAGTGTTCTTTAAATTCCAATGTGAAGAGCTGGGGGGAAATGCCTTTCCTTCCTTTGCGGTTTTAATAGTAAGGATTTGGGATACCAGCATCCTTTTTTGTCACTGCTTGAAGGGACACCAGACTTTAGGATGGAGAGGGAGAGAGTTCTAATGATACAGGCAAAACAAAAGAGCCCCTTACTATAGAAACTTGTAGTCCCCTCTTCCCTAGTTCCTTAGTTCCCCAATTTCCCAATTTTACTTTTTTTTTAAATGCCTAGCCTTAATCACCCTCTCAATCTTCCCCATTCTCCAGTCTTAAACAATAGATAACTCCTAGCTTGAATTACAGAATGTCTCCTTTCTACCTCTCGCTTTCCTTTAAACAATTACTCCGTAACTTGTGGTTATGCACTCCAGCCTCTTTCAGGCCATTCTGGACCCTGCTCCTCGTAGGTAATGTCACCTGACCGGTTAAGTCACAGGTGGAGATCACAAGCTCAATCCATGTAGCTGCCATATGTCAGCAACTTTGGGGCCTGCTTCTTGGGCAAATGCTTTTAAATATATGAATGGAATCTATTTCTTCTCATCTAGGAGCCATCAGATACAAATGACACCCCAGCAAGGCTATCAACTCATCCCAACTGAAAAAGTCAATATGGTCTCAGGCTGATCTCGAGATCGCTTTGCCCCTCTTAGATTAGACAGGGTGAGAGCTCCATGAATCCCTGATAGGTAGGGACAATGGCCACATTCAGCAGATATAGAAGAGACAGACCCCCTGTCCCTCAGCTTCCTATAGAGATTTATGGGGATTGTGCCTCTCAAGAAGAAAGGCAGGCAGGCAGAACAGGGGAATCTTGGGACCCCTCCCATGGAACCCACCTTGCTGGAATAGTCATCACCCTAATACCACCCTTTTTCCTAGTAATCCTCATCCCAAGTTAGGCAACCACAGGGTAATCACAGGAGAAATTAGCTAACACAAGAAAGTTAAAGGGTACAAAGAGCCCACTGGTTTAAGCCAGCCACTAGCACTTGCGCAGTAAGGGTTACAGTGACCCTCATTACACATAAGACTCATTATACCATTATCATTATATCATATATATGCCTGAAAGTGCATTAATATAATAACAGACAAAGTTCTGGGAAGGAATATGCACAGTTTTAAAAAGGTGACATAATTTCTCTTGTCAATCAAAAGTGCCAATCAAAAGGCCCCATGCCTAAAAAGGTGTGACCCTTTCTAAGCTAAAGGGAATATAAACTACCAAGTCCTCCTTGTTCAGGGCCCTTGAGCCACTCTCTTGCTTGGGCCTGCTCCTATCTCTTTGGAGTGTACTTTCTACTAATAACCTGCTTTTTCACCCCTGCATCTCTGTGTCTCGCTCAATTTTTTGTTCAGGACACCAAGAACCTGGACATCACACCTTGAAGGGCCCATTCTCCAGTAACACTGATATCGAATGAGCATGCCTAACATTAGACCTAATCTCAAACTTTCTTGATTCTAAGTAAATAAAATCCCTTTCTGCTTGAGCTAGATAGAACTGGGTTTTTGTTACTTGCAACAAAAATGACAAGACATTAACAAAATTTAGACACAATTCACTGAGCTGCAGCCGAGTGCCAGACCCTGTTTTGAGCATGGTTCGTGCACACTTTATTGAATCCTTGTGACCACTCTAGGAGGGGCTATTGTTACCCCCATTTTACTGATGAGAAAAGTGAGGGTTAGAGCATAAACTCACTTATTCAAGGACAGATAGAGGTAAGTGATAGGTCTGAATTCTGCTGCTCCATGATGCTTACCATTGACAAAGTTGTCTTCCTTTAACAATTAATGTTTTCCTACATTCCATCCTATTTTATTCATCTTATTTCATAAACCTTTTGGGTTTTATAGTTCACAGGAAATGCTTTTTTTAAGGAGATGAGTGGGATATAGGAGAGGTCGACATATGTCCATAAAGTACATCCATAATCATGACACAGTGTCTGCACTAATTAAACATTTGCAGTAAAGTTTCTCTTTCTTCCTGGCAACCCATCCCAGGGATAATCAGTTCCAATGTTAGAAAATGCTTCTAGGGGGTTCCCTGGTGGTGTACTGGCTAGGCTTCGGTGCTCTCAACACTGTGGCCTGGGGTCAATTCCCAGCCAGGGAACTACCCCCACACACACAAAAAAGAAAAGAAAATGCTTCTAACATTTTGCTAAAATCTGCCTCCATTTTTTCTCATCTGATGTCTGGGTTGCTTTAAACCATTCCTAGAACCAGGCAGGAGCACAAGTAATTTTGCAACCGAAGCTACATGGAAATGAACATCAAAGCAAGCTTTCTGAGCTTCCTGGAAGGCAAGGCAAAAAGGAAAAGCCTTTTTGAATAGTCTGGTCAATAAGCAGATCAACTTCATCAGGGGAGCCTGATTTTGTCCTGGGAGTCATTATAGGATAGGTTTATTGCAGGAGTTCTCAACCAGGGGCAATTCCCCCACCCAGGGGACATCTGGTTATGTCTAGACACATTCTTGGTTATCACTACTGGATGTAAGAGAGGGAGTGTGCTAGTGGCATGTAATGGTTAGAGGTCAGAGATAATGCTAAACATCCTAAACAACACGGCCTCCAACAGTAAATTATCTTATCCAAAATGTCATAGTACTGAGATTGAGAAATCTTGGTTTATCAGGGAGCATTGAGGTAAGTGTCATGTACATCTTGAGTGGAAACAAGCAAAAGAGGTGTTCTGCAGCTAGCGGACCCTCTCATGGCCAACATGGATAACCAGGAGTGCAGCCAACTGGGCCATCTTGTCCGTGTAGAGCCCAAAGCTGGACTCCTGCCCTTTCTGTGGAAATGACAACCTAGCTTCACAGAATTACTGCCCATGGGGAAAGGACTTCTAGCCAGGCTTGAGGTTGGCTCTTAGTAGCCCATAGGATTGGGGAATTGAAGTTTGAAGATATGATTATAAGGTCAGAGAGTTTTATTCATTCTTTGAAACCAAATTCTCAACAGCCTACAGAGGCAGGCCCTGGCTACAGCCACCAAGACACATCTTATCCCAAACCAAGCCAGCTTCTTTTCTTGGTGGTGTTCTCACCAGACCCCAGACCTTCATGGTGGGCGCTGTCCAAGGTACTGATCCTTGACACGCTTGCTAAACCAAGTCACCCAAGGGTTTCACGGCCCCACCCCATCCTCTGTCCCACTTTTTTCATATTGCTGGCTGGACACCTATCCCCTTGGACCTCATCATGTCCTGATGGATTTTGTCAGTTCTGATCTGGGGGTCAGTTGCCCAGCCAGCCAGTGCACCATTCAGCTCCCAGCCTCTGCCCACAAGGGATGAAATTGCTGGATCACTATCAGTGTGTCTTCTCCTCCATACCCCGCTCTGAGGCCTACCTGGTCTCTCAACCATTGAAATGTTCTTCCCACACCTGCATCTTCCTCTCTCTCATTTATCTTTATTTTGAAGGGACATTCTCTCCTTTTTTGACCCCCAGCCACACACAGTGAAGTGTGTACATTTCCCATTCATAACATTCTAATGAGAGCTACTATTTATACCCATTTTACAGATGAGCAAACTGAGGCTCAGAGGGGTTAAATGACTTGTCCAAGCAACACCATGGCCTGGGCTCGATTTCCAACCAGGGAATCCCCCACCCCCCCAAAAAATGACTTGCCCAAGGCTATTATCCAGGACATGGAGGAGGCAGTATTTGGACTCTGTCCATTTGCCTCTGTACAACACTCCATCCTTTTCATGTCATTCAGAACTTGTCATGGCATCTGAACACCTTACATTAAGTCTGGCTGCCAAGTCTTTGTACAAGTTGGCATGGCCTTCATCCTTAGACTGGGGTGATCTCCACAGTCCACATAAGTGTCTGTTTAGAGTCTTCTCAATGGAGTCATTGTCTCCTGTACAGCCCCCACTCCTCCAAGCATACTCGTTCATGCTGACTGATGGAGAAAGGTGGGATGTTGCCAAGGTGGTGTTTATTGCTGGCTGGTTGATGAGTAAACAGGGATCTGGGGGGCCTAAGTGTCTATCTTCCCATGCCCACAGCCCCACTGGTGAGGGGACCCCAGTGGCACATGGCTATCCTGGAAGTTGCTCCGTCTCAGCATTGCTGGGCCCTGGTACTTGAAGGCAAACTCGTCCTTGTATTGTGTTGAGAAGAAGCGCTGTCTACCCAGTGGGGGCTCAATGTGGCTATACTTGCTCTGTGAAGTCAGGGTGGGCAGCCTGGCAGGGCAGCCTGGAGGTTGGCTGACCCACCTAGGCCACCCCATGGTCCCTTCACCACTCTGGGAGCCTCAGAGATTGGTGACAGGATCTGGAGAGGTAGGCCAAAGGTGCCCCAGATTGGGCTGACATGACCCTGGGGGTGAGTTTGAGATGACTTTGAGGAAGCTGGGATGACCTTAAGATGACATTTAATAGGGTGACTCTAGAGTGAGCTTGAGCAGACTTGATACAAATTTTGAGTTTGAGGTGACAGTATAAGCATCCTGAGATAACTCTACATTGATTTGAGAGGTTACCTGGTCAGGGAGGTGCCCCTCTCCCTCCCTCACCTGCTGTAGTATCTCCTCAGTAATGGAGGCCGGAGCTATTCTGTGCGGTTTCAGCATCTTCTGGTTCATGGTTAAAAAATCTGGTTCTGGAGATTTTGGTGGGGGATGGGCAAGCTGAGGTGTTAAGGGAGGATAGGCAAACCCGAGGGGGCAGGGACTTGTCTGGGCTAGTACTGAAGTTGGAGCCGAGGATGGATTAGGAGGTGGGAAGGGGCGGGACAAATGTAGATATATATCGTAGGTGAGGCCAGGTAAGGTAAACTAGTGAATCAGGGGGCGGAGCCAGAATCTGATAGAAAAAAGGGGTGGGGATATGGTCAAACAGGGAGCGGTGCCAGGGCAGAACTGGGGAGTTGGGGGTCATGACCACGAAGGGGCGGGGTTGTCCTTGGGCAGAATTGGGATCTTGGTCCCTTGGGTGAAATCTAGACCTTCAGGAGGTGGAGCCAGAGTCGGGGAGTGGGCAGAGCGGGACAGGCCAGGGGCGGAACCATAGCTGTATCAAGGGCGGGGCCTTAAGGGGTGGGCGGGGCTGCACTCACCGCCTGTACCCTCAGGCAGATTGCTACGCAGCAAGTGGAGGTTGGGTGCTTTCTTCGACAGTTGCGTGCCAGGGTGGCAATAGTCTGTGCTCATGGAAGTCTGGAAGAACTGTCCGAGCAGCTTTGACTTCCCTAGGGTCACGTGACTCTGCAATTTCTCATGAGGAACGTGGCGGCTGGAGGGCTTGGTCGGGGGTGGCGGCTATAGGACCATATGACATCTGGGAAGCTCCCATGTCTGGGACGTCCCAAGGCCCAAATGGAGGGACGAGATGGGTGCTGTATGACCTTGGACAGGTCACACCCTCTTCGGACCCCATGTGATTGGTGCTGGGGGTTAGTATTCTCTCATTTTACAGACAAGGCCACTGAGGCAGAATGGTTAAGTTGCTTACCTTAGATTACACAAATAGATCCAGGAGATGCCCACACACATGTGAGGTTTACTCCTACCTCAGGGCCTTTGCACATACTATTCACTCTGCCAGGGAAGCTCTTTTCCCTGGTGAGCTCTGCCTCCTTCCCCACTTCCTGCTGACCTGGCCATAGAAGAAATTCATGGAGGTGGTGAAGCTGCCTGGGCCAGGGTGCCAATTTCCTTCCAAGATGTGTGACTCTGGAGTCTGGTCATGGTGAAGAAAAAAAGGCTCTGCCAGTGGCAGAGTAGGTGCTGGGGAGTTGTAGGAGGCTGCAGTAGGAGTAAGGGGCAGGGTAGCCAGCAGGCTCTCACCTGGTTCCTGGGCACAGAAGTGCTCAGCTGTGGTGGTCCTGTCACGGAAAAGACTGTCTCCAGGCCGAATATTCACATAGTGGATGTGGGCGGAGGCCTGGGCCTTGTCATATCTGCATATGAAGTGGGGATCTATCTGATCGGGGACCCTGCAACTCCCAGGAAAAGGGATGGGGGTCGGCTTTCCAGTGCCTAGGCCATGCAATGCTGATGGTGGGAGACAATAGTGGGCCTTGCTTGTGGGTGATGGAGACCTCAAAGGCACAATATTGGCCCTAGAGCAGGTAGCACACTACCCAAAGACCCATCTTGGTGGAAGACAATTGTCTCTTTGTACCTGTCTTGGGGCAGACCCTGGGGCTTGTAGGATTGTTTCTGCTCTGAACATATGGGCCCATAGCCAATCTTGAAGTCTCCCAGTGTCACGCTGGAGCAGTCCTGTGAGTGGAAGAGGTGGGAAGGGCAAGGCCACCCAGCCCCCATCAGAGCCCTCCCCAGTGGCACCAGCCCTGCCTTGATTTACCCTCTTACACATCAAGGCAGGTGGGCCCAGCAGGGCCTGAAACTGCCTCTGATAGGAGGTCCCGTCATCACATCTCCTGTGATCCCACTTGAGTGGGTTGGGGGCCCCTGAGGATGAACAAGAGGAGACAGAGAATGGGGTTGAGTCCCTGCAGCCTTAGACCCATTGAGATTCTGTTCATTGCTTGGGAAGGGGAGGTGGAGTCCTGACTAGTCTAGCCTGAGGGCTGTCTGGCAAACAACAAAAATAACAGTAACAATAACAAGAATAACCACCAAGTATTGAGCCAGGCATCCAGGTTTAAGTGCTTTGCACCTCATTGGGGGAAGAGGCTGGATTATCCCATTCCCACACTTTACAGCCTCTCTGAGGCTCAGAGAGGTTGGAAAGCACAGAAATTCAGAACAATAACTGAATCAAATTCAGTTCTGACAAACCCTGAACCCAGCCTGAAGGGACTCTGAGTACTGATATCCACCAGCAGTTCCCCTGGAGTCATAGAATTGGAAAATTACACGAATGACAGCTACTCTGTTGAGTGCTCACTATATGCCAGGTGCATCATGCACTCTAGGCTCCTTTTGCTTCACTAACTCCTGTGAAGTGCCCTGTTATTGCACTCATTTTGCAGATGAGGAAAACTGAGGCTGAGAGAGGTCAACTTGCTCAGAGTCACACAAGTACTGAAATAGCAGGGCTGGGGTGGGGGTGGGGCACTTAGCAGATGTGTGTGACCCCCAAAACAGCGTTCATGACTTCAGCTCACCACACAGCCTCCCTGAAAAGATTCAGGATATGCCCATTCTATGGATGCAAAAACAGACTTAAGGAGGTTCCAGGGTTTCTCAGTCCACACTATTGACTTTTGGGGCTGGATACTTATTGTGGGTGGCTGCCCTGTGCGTGGTAGGATGCTTAGCAGCTTCCCTGGCCTCCATCCATTCCCTGCTAGTAGCACCCCCTTTTCAGCGTAACAACCAAAATGATCTCCAGACCTTGACAAATGTCCCATGGGGAAGGGCGCAGACGCCCTACCCACCTTGAGAACCTCTGGGTTGAGCAAATCGCACAGTGCGCCGGGTGAATGCTCACCGAGGTGGCTACAGGACACGCGGGGATGCGGGCACCCGTGGTGGGGCGGGAAGAGTGCCTGGTATGTGGTGGGCGGGGTGCTCAGCTTGGCTCGGTCGCCGGGCGGCACAGAGTCGCGGTCGAAGAGGAGGCGCGCGCCGCGGATCTGCTCGCTGGCGCGCGCCTGTGACTCAGGCCAAACAAAGTGGGCGCGCGTGGTGGGGAGGAGGGACTGAGGGCGCGCGCCTGCGTGCAGCTCCAGGTTGCTGGCCCGCGTGGCAAGCGTGCGCGCCCGCGCCCTCTCCCGTTCCCTCGACGGCGAGGATGGCGGCGTGAACGCGCAGTGCGTCTCCGACTCGTGCACCTCGCAGGCCAAGCGCGCGTCCTGATGGAAAAGGGGAGCGCGGGGCGGTGGCGGGCACGGTGGCGCGCCGGAGACGCCAGGGTGGGCTGGGAAGTCTCGGTGCATCGTGGAGTGCATGACACCCATGTGCAGCCTCGGGTCCGACCCCAGCGCGAAGGGCGAGGACTTGAGGAAGTCCATCTGGGTCATCGGGCATGGCAACAGGGTGCCCGCAGCCATCTCGGGACTTGGCGCCACCTGCGAGGGCATGGAGATAGGGGACTGAGCAAGTAAGTGCCCACCAGGACCAGGCTGTTTTTTACTCCTTACTGTGTGCCAGGCACTGGTCTCAGAGCTAGGAACATGGTACGAAGCAGCCGCAGCCCCTGTGCCAACCCCCAGGGAAAGTAAGATGTGAATAATATTCATTTGACATTTGTCCTGTGCCAACAGGGACTTAAGCCCTCGGAGGAGGATACATCAGTTAATGAAACAGAAGAGCCCTGCCCTTGTAGAGTTGATAATGGGGCGGGGAAGTGATAGACATCTAATCTAAACTGATACACGAATTGCAGAGTAAGTAGAAGGTGACAAGTGTTGTGGGAACAAAAGTCACACTGGGTAGAAGGATGAGGGTTTAGGGTGGGAGGGTTGCAGTTGTAAAAAGGAAGGTATCACTGAGACAGTTGAGCAAAGACCTGAAAAGGGTAGGAGAGGGCTATTGGGGTATCTGGAGAAGAGCATTCCAGGCAGCTGCAACAGCAAGTGCAAAGGCCCTGAGGTGGGTGCAGAGTGAGAAATGGGGAGAGTTGCAGAATTCATCTCTTTATTCTACAGTTTGTCTGATATGGGAACCCCTTCTCCTCACCCTCAGTCAGTCCTTAAGGTCATGGCTCTTCTTTCATGTCTGGAAATTTACTTCTGTCTCATCTCTGCCATACCTCTTCTCCCTGGCCTTCCTGTCTTCTGCAATGTCTTGGGCCCTGACTATTCCCCTGAATACCTTCCTGTCCTCAGACTGTCTGAGGTTTACACATCTGCCATTCGCTTCTCTGACTTTCAGTTCCAGGCTCCCACCACCCTGTTTAGTTGGCTGGGCCTTCCTTGCCTTTGCTCAGAGCATAGGTGTCTCCCTCACCCTCATCCCTTACCCTTGGAGACCAGCCCTGCAGGTGCTAGCAGCACCTTTGGCTCAGGCTCACCTCCTACAGGAAGTCCTCTCAGACTACTTCAGCCCACAACTACTTACTTGTTCAAGTCAACCTCTAGAAAAAAGCATCTAGGTGTTTTTCTTTTCTTTTCTTTTTTTTAACAAAATCAGTTTTTTAGTGTCTAAGTTTGTTGCTTTTCCATCATTTTGCCACCTAAAATAGTTGCGAGTTGAGAAGATGTCAAATGGTTTATGGGAGAATCTGACAACTGAAATAGCTAGCCGGCTCACCGTGGAATGAGTAACTGGGCTCCTATGAGCTTCAGTTTCCTCATCAGGGATGAAGATAAGGTACCTACCTTGAGGGATAGCTGAGGGCTAACGAATCTTAGAAAATACGCTTGGCATGGGGCTGACTCTAAAGGTTCCCTCTGTCCCCAGTCTCCCAAAGCATGCTCACATGCTTCCAAGGGTGGTCCAGCCCTGCCCATGGGGAGCCAATGAGCTTTCCCACATAATGCTGTCACAATGGTCCCCCAGCAACAGGATTCTGCCTCCAGAGAGCTCAGAGAGCCTTCCAAGTGACTTAACTTCTTCTTTTTTTTTTTTTTTTTTTTTTGCTTTTTGGTATGTGGGTAGCTCCCTGACTGGGAATCGAACCCAGGCCGCAGCGCTGACAGCACCAGCGCCGAAGCCTTAAGCCACTACACCATCAGGGAACTCCTGACTTAACTTCTTGAAGTCTCGGTTTTGTTATCTGGAAAATGGGGCTGGGAATGGTAACCACTTTGGAAAGGAGCACTGAGAATTTAACGCAGTAGGTTGCTGGCATCTCTTATGACCATTTCCCCAGATTTTCTTTTTCACCAGCTTCCTAACTCACTTCACGAAAGATGGGCCACTCGGTCTGAAACACTCCAGGGCTCACAGACCTCCCTTAAATATGTCAGTGCTCGCCCACTCCAGCCCCAAGACCACCAGGAACACATCTGTAGTTGAACCAGTGTGCTCTTATCACTAGCTGCAGTGAGGGAGAGCACACTTGTGGGGAACTGTGGGCATCTCAGGAGCGTATGAAAAGGGACTTAGAATAATCGAGCTTGTCTCAGGTTCTTCCGGGAGGTTTACGGAAGTGGGCCTTTGCTCTACACTTGACGATTTACTGATTGGAAATTTGACTTTCTTTTTTGAGATGATTCGACAAGTAAGAAAATATATACAACAACAGAAAAAGGGAGATGGGAAGTGAGTGTTTAATGGGGACAGAGTTTCAGTTCAGGATGATGAAAAAGTTCTGGACATGGTGGGGATGGTTGCACAACAGTGTGAATGCACTTAACGCCACTGAGCTGTACACTTACAGATTATTAAAGTGGTAAATGTTATATTATGTATATTTTACCACAATAAAACATTTTAAAAAGGAAAATGCAATTTCTTTAAAGGAAAAATGAAACAAAAAAACCCCACACACGCAGATGAAATAAAGATATAAATGTGGTCAACCTGTCTCAGTTCCTGATGCCCCAAATCACCTGCTGAGTGGGTCCTTTCTTTTTTTCTAATGGAGATATAATTGAGAGAACATTGTGGAAGTTTAAAGTTTACAACCTATCGATCTAATAGATTTATACTGCAATATAATTGCCATTGTAGCATTAGCTAACACCTAATTATGGTGTCACATAATGGTCATTTCTTCTAGTTTGGGGACAGTTAAGATCTAGTCTCTGAGAAGATTTAATGTTTATGATACAGTTTTATTGTCTGTAACCCTTGTACTGAATATTAGATCTCTAGGACTTGTTTACTGAGGGGGTTCCTTTCTGCTAAATTTAAGCAAATTGTTGTTTTCTTCCACTGAGTTGAGGTCCCTTCACCTGCTTCCTAGTCCAGAACCCACCAAGAGGGCTTTGGCTCAACCAGGTTGATGTAAATATATGTTTTAGTCCACCTGCCTGCTGGGAAAAGGAGGACCCATGAGTGTCCCAGGTGCTGTCACGAAGCAAGCAGGGGCGGTAACTCTATTATTGAGGAACTTAATTTTTATCAAGCGGTCTAAGCAATGAAGCAAGAATAAAGCTATAATTGGTAAAGGAGCGGAAGTGACTCAGATCAGCCAGGAAAAGCGAATGCTTGATTACGGTTCTAGTTCGGACAATGCTCGCGTTTTGCCTGTGTTCAAACATAATTATGAGTGAGCTTGTTTTGTCTTGTTCCACCACGGTCACTGAGCTGCCTTGTCTGATGGTAGCATTCTGTGGAATTGTTTATGTCTAGTGGGAGAATACCAGGGCCTCGCTGTGACTGCCAGGCTGGCTCCTAGCAACACCAAGGCCAGCTGGAAATGCCAAGCCAGCTCCTATCTCTTTCTCAAAGGTCAAGCTCAGCCCTCAGTAGATGGTAGAGGACTTTTAGTGGGCTGGGCAGTGCCTGATAAACTCGCTGCTGCACCCTTGGTGCCTAGAGCAGGGCCTGGCACCCAGCAGGCACTCAGAGAAATGCATTGTGGTATACAAGGCCATCAGGGACAGTACAGGCTCAAGAGAAGAGATCCATCTGCTCATGCAGGCTCTGCAGCCTGAGCCTCCCTTCCCTTCCCTCTGCAGGCCTAGGGCTTGGTTTTTTTCTGCTACAGGAACAGTGTCCCCAGTTGGGGGGCTGAGGGCACAAAGACCCCGGAATCTCTAGTTTTAGGTTGTGGTTAGATGTGGGGATTAAAGAGTCTCTTGGATGTCGTAGGGAAGGCAGGCCTGGGGGCGACAGGGGCTTGGGGTCCAAGTGAGGGAGAATGGGAGCTCCCTATGGAGGTGGCTGTGAGCTGGAAAGAAGTGGATAGATTCAAGAGATTTTTTGGTGACTTTTGGGAGTATGTGTAGAGGGAAAGAGGTAAACATGATGGCCAGGCCTATGGCTGCATGGCTGGCAGGTCAGCCCTGAGATGGGGACATTGGAGAGCAAGATGTTTGGGGATGATGATAAGGTCAGCCTGGGACTTGCTGAGCAGGAGAGGGCCTGTGGGATGGGCAGATGGGAGCAGGAGGCAACTTAGGATTGGCAAGAGAAGGGGGAAAGGCCGGTGCAGAGTAGCTAGGGAAGTTGTGGGAGAAGAGGTCTCCCGGACAGTGTGGAGGGAGCATGAGCAGAGAGTGTGGATAGGGAGCTGAGCCCCACAGGCAACAACACTTATTGAGGACCTACTTTGCGCCAGGCTATGAGGATATAGCTGTGATCAAGACAGATCAAAAACCCTGCCATGGTGGAGTTCACATTCTGTTGAGGAGAGACAAATAACTAGACAACTAGATGAAACAGCAAAACACAGTTTCATTTAATAGTGTTAAAAGCTAAGAAGAAACATAAGGCAACAGGATATATAGGGAGAAAGTGCCCAAGAGGGAGTGATGGGGAGGTCGCATAAGAAGATGATGTTTGAGTAACCTGAGGAGTAGGTGAGGGAGGGAGACAGGGAGGTATTTGGGGGGAGAGCATTCCAGGCAGAGGGAACAGCAAATGCAAAGGTCCTGAGGTAGGATGTGCTGCACCTTCAAGGAACAGAAGCTCCATTGCTCCCTTCTCCATTCATCTTTATTCAAGTCATTCTAAGAATGTTTTCTCTTGCTTTGCTTCCTGCAGCCCTCTTGTACCACCTTAGGCTAAGCCCTGGAAATGCATACTTTTGGAACTAGGAATTCAACTTTGACTCTCAGGGTAACCTTGATCCTAAGACTTTTAAGTTCCTACTATCGGAAAGGAAGATCAGTACTTTGAGAATTAATTCTGAAATACTTATCTCTGGGCCCTGCCTAACTATCTCTTGGCCAAATAGTTTGCTTTCATGGATCAAAATTACAGGGTTGGGTTTTTCATGAGAGTCAAACAAGGTAATAGATTAGAAAAGCAATTTGGGGAGGGTTCCCTGGTGGTGCAGTGGCTAGGCTTCGATGCTCTCACCACCGCAGCCTGGGTTCGATTTCCACTCAGGGAACAACAACAGAAAAAAGCAATTTGAATGAACTGTGATGTTGCACCCCACTAAGTGCCAATAATAGTATTCATAACTACTATCATAAGAGTCTATTTTATGTCACACACTATACTAGGTGCTCTGCAAGGCAAGTGATTGGAAAGGAGTGAGGCAGGACAAGTGATAGGAGTTGAAATCAAGAGGAAATATTTTGCAAAAAGCAATCAGTCAACATCATTAGTCGTAAAGGAAATGCAAAACAAAACTATGGTGACATACCACTGCACACCAATAGTATGACTGTAATATTAATTTTTTTTTTTTTTTTTTTTTTGCTTTTTGGTATGTGGGTAGCTCCCTGGCTGGGAATCGAACCCAGGCCGCAGCACTGACAGCGCCAGCGCCGAAGCCTTAAGCCACTACACCATCAGGGAACTCCCAATATTAATTTTTTAAAATTCGTTTTTATTGTTAGACTTATTGGGGTGACATCTGTTAGCAAGGATTACATAGGTTTCAGGCATCCAATTCTACAGTGCATTGTCAACTTGTTGTATAATAAGTTCACCACCTAATGTGACTTCTCTTTCCATCACCTTTTATTTAGCTTCCCCCACCTCCTCTCCCACCCCCTCCCCTTTCTCCCCTCCCTGACCGTCCCCAAATAAACATTAAACTATTGATTGTGTCCATGGGTTATTTGTTTGTTTATTTCTTTTTTCTTTGCTTTCAGTTTTATATTCCACATATGAGTGAAATCATACAGTTCTTTGTTTTTTCTGTCTGGCTTATTTCACTAAGCATGATGATCTCCAGGTCCATCCACTTTGTTGCAAATGGCAATATTTCATCTTTTCTTACAGCTGAGTAATATTCCATTGTGTATATGTGTAATATTAATTTTTTAAAAAGCAAAATAAAAGTGTTGGCAAGAATATGGACAATGTTGTGCATCACTGACAGGAATGTAAAATGATGCAACCACTGTGGAAAATAGTCTGGTAGTTCCTCAAAAACTCAAACATAGATTCACCACAGACTTAGCAATTATACTAGGTATTTACTCAAAGGAATTGAAAGCAGGAACTAGAACAAGTACATCCACACCCATGTTCACAGCAGATCTATTTACAATAGCCAAAAGGTGAAAACAACCTCAATGTCCATCAACTAATGAATAAACAAAATAGGAGTAAAATACTGATATAATGTGGATGAACCTCAAAAACATTATGCTCAGTGAGTTCCCTGGTGGTGGAGTGGCTAAGGGTTCAGCGCTGTCAACGCTGTGGCCTGGGTTTGCTTCCCAGCCAGGGAACTACCCACATTAAAAACAAACAAACAAACAAACAAACCAACCAACCATTATGCTCAGTGAAAGAAGCTAGACACAGATGGTCGCATATAGTTTGATTTCATTTACATGAAATTTCTAGAGCAAGCAAATACATAGAGACAGGAAGCAGATGATAGCTACCAGGGTTTTGGGGGCAGGTGGAGGGGGAGGAATAGAAGGACTGCTTGAAAGAGTGACAGGGTCTCCTTTAAAGTTGATGAAAATATTTTGAAAGGAGTGATGTTTGTACAGCACATTAATGTACTAAATGCCTCTGAATTGTACATTCTTCTTCTTCTTCTTTTTTTTTTTTTTTGTATATGTGTAGTTCCCTGGCTGGGAATCGAATCACCAGGAAACTCCTAAATTGTACATTCTAAAATGGTAAAGGAGCTCCCTGGTGGTGTAGTGGCTTAAGGCTTCAGCACTGGCGCTGTCAATGCTGTGGTCTGGGTTCAATTCCCAGCCAGGGAACTACCCACATACACACACACACACACACACACACACACGCAAAGGTAAAATTTGTATTGTGTTAATTTTACCTGTGTTTTTAAAAAAGGAAACAGGTCATGTTCACTGAAAAAAGTTAATTTTTGATGCGATAATACATGCATATTGCACAAAATTCCAAAGCTACAAATTGGTACAGAGGTGGATATTTAACCTCCTCTTCCCAGCTGTCCAGTTACTCTCTCTGTAGCTACTGCGGTTACCATATTCTGGTCTGTTCTTCCAGAACCATTCTATGTGTCTCCTTAACTTTCTAAAAATGCATTATATGATATTATAACAGCCACACATGCTCACTGTAGACAAGCAGACAATGAGAAACAGAATTAAAAAGAAAACTGCTTGAACCCATGCTTATTTTGCTTATTTTGCTTGGGAAAAAAAAAGTACACACACACATATTCTTTTGTGGGTAGTTGGGGTTGATTAACTTTGAAAAGACAAGCCGCGGCAGAACAGAAGGCAGTGAGCTCCCAGGACAGTCCTGAGTGCACAGGCCCGGGAAAGGGTACAGGTGAAGAATGCACAGTAAGAAACTCGCTTTGCCCAAGCAGCAGACGAAGGGCAGACTCAGGGACAAAGGGCAGACTCAGGGACAAAGGGTCGAAGCCGCGCCTGCGTAGAACATTATCAGGGCGTGGCCTAGCGCCCGGCCCCGCTCCCTGGCGCTGCACGGTGACGTCACCGTGGAGTTGCCATGGCGGCGCTGAGTAGCCTGTCGTCGGCGCTGGAGTCTTATAGGGGCCGGGACCGCCTGGTGAGGCTTGGGCGTAGCGTGATCTGCGGTCCTCAGGTTGGGCCAAAGCTCAAAGACTTGAAACTGAGGCCAGAGAGGGGGAGGGGTCGCTCAGAATACCCCATCGCAGAGGCCCAAGCTGGGCTTCAACCCGATCTCCTAGCGGTGGACATTTAGGTTGTTCCGGCCAACCCGTCGTGCCTAGACATTTACCATAGTACCAACCAAATCCTCACGTTTGGACATTTAAGATCTGACCAGACCACTGAAACTGGTCACTGGGTTGTCCCAAACAATATCATATTAGGACTTAGGGTGTTGTGGGGCTTCCACTATGACTGCCCAGTCTTCCACATCCCCTGTAGTTAGGCATTTCGGTGGTGCTGGCTAATTCAACCTGGTTGGACATTTACATGCCAACCAAATCCCCATGTTTGGATATTTAGGATCTGACTAGGCCACTGCAATTGGTCCCTGGCTGGTCCTGAACAATCTTAACGGGGATTTAGGGTTTTGCAGGGCTCCCTCTGCAGGGCTGGATGTTTAAGTTCCAACCACATCCCCTCTGGTTGGCATTTAGGTTGTTCCAACCAGGCTTTGGGAGTCATATTCTCAGCTAGTCCCAACCAGTCCCTAATACAGGTAAGGCATTTAGGTTGTTCCAGGCAATTAGGTGACTGGGCAGTTAGGTTCCAACCAAATCCCCTGTGATTGGGTGTTCAGGTTTTAACAACAACTCTCCTCCATCTTGGACATTTAAATTGTAGCGTTTTGCTATTACAAAGGGGCTGAACAGGAATTGCGAGTAAAAATAATATATAAAACAGGAAAAAGAAATTCCTGAAAAGCAGATGAAATAAAGATAGAAGGATGGTGAAGCTGACCCAGTTCATGATGCCCCAAATCATCCTTCTCATTAAAATAATTAAAGCAAGATCCTTTTGTCTGCTGGGATGAGACTCGATCACGTCCCCACTCCCCAGCCCAGCCATGGGCTTTGGTTCAGCCAGGTTGATGCAAGTATATATTTTTGGCCTAGTCTTCCTGCCTGCTGGGAATATGAAGACCCAGGAAATGGGAAATGGGGTTTCGTTTTCTTGTCCTCATCACATCTGCCTCCAAAGGCTGTGCCCCTAGCTGACATGAGCCAGTACTCCGCATATCCTCAGTGCCTACTGGACAACGATGTCATGTTTTTCCATTTCACACCTACACGTAGCTTTTATTAAAATCTTGTTTATTTAGACTCTTTCACCTGGTCATCTCATGGGACCCGTGGCCAGCTCAGACTAGGAGCTGGGACATGCTGACGGCTTCTGCTTTCTCACAGATCCGAACGCTGGGGTACTGCTGCCAGCTGGTCGGCGGGGTCCTGGTGGAACAATGTCCGGCCAGGTCAGAAGTGGGGACACGCCTCTTGGTGCTGTCCTCCCAACTTAGTCACTGCAGGACCATCCTTCGGCTCTTCGATGACTTGGCCATGTTCATGTACACAAAGCAGTACGGCCTGGGGGCAGAGGTAATGGGGTGTGCGTGGCTGTCGGGAGTGGGTGCAGACCCCAAAAGCCAGCATTTTATGGACTTGTCCAAAGGCAACTGTGTGAGCAGTTTGTTATTTTTCTTTTCAATTTTATTTTTTGGAGGCGATCAGATGTTTTCATTTTAATTTAAAATTTAAAGATAGCAAATACATTTGCACAATCTAAAAAGCATATAATTAAAAACTGTCTCCCCCCCCCCGCCCCCCCAGTTTTCCTCCTCAGAGGCAGCTATTGTTGACAGCTTCTTGTGTTTCCTTCCTGAGATCTCCTGGACCCACACAGGCAAATACACGTTGTTTACATAAATAGTTGTGTGCCACTGACACTCTGTGGCCCCTTGCTTTTCACTTAACAGCACAATTTGGAGGGCATTCCATGTCAGTCCGAAAAGAGTTTCTTCCTTCTTAATGGCCACATAGCACTCTACTACATAGTGGGACAGTGATTTATTTAACTGATTCTCTGTTGCTGGACATGCAGGTTACTTACAGCACTTTGCTGTTATAGCAGGACTGCATCATTCCACATGAGTGCCAGTAGGTCTGTGCTCCTCACCCAGGGGTGAGCTTGTTCCCCCCCAAAGGGACATTTCACCAGGGGATAGACTGACAAGGTGCTCTGGGGCTGCCCTGCCCATTCCTCCTGCCCTCTCAGGGGTCCCCCTCGATGCTCAGATGCTCTCCTGTCCTGCCTCAGTGCCCATGGCCTGATCCCAGGTCTTGTCTCTCCCTGGACCTTCCTCCAGGTGTGATACCCATTTTCTATGCTCTTCTTGGGTTAGGACCTGCTTCCCGTCCATCCCTGAAGGATCCCCTCTTGGCAGACATCTCTGCCAAGATTCCCTTGAGTCCTCAGGCAAGGGGTGGGGCCTCTGCACCTTCTATATCCATTGGCCAGAACAAGAGCCCCTTTCATTGGTCCCAGGTTCATGTGTCTGGGTTCCCTCTGCTCCTGTGAGTCTGTCTGTGTCCCCACATAGGCTGCATCTCAGGAAATGCGGGGAAGGAGCATATTGGAGTGAGGGTGTGAGGAGCTGTCCTCATGGAGGGGTGGAATGTTCCAGCATGTACCAGAATGCCCCAGGCAGGATAGAGGAGCTGGAATAGGGTTCAGAACCCCATTGAGGCAGGATCACAGCTGGCCAGAAGGAAGGAGGGAGACAATGTCACCAAGCCTTGATGGGGGTGAGGAGGGGGTTCCTGGGAAGACAGAGATGGGGGGAGGATATGGCAGGCAGCAAGGATGAGGAAGACAGGGGCAGGCAAGTGAAGGATGAAGCGGGGGACCCCACCAGCTTGTCGGCCTCGAGGGGCGGGCCTGGGAATGGAGCACCAGGGACTGGACTCCTGGAGCCTTGGCTGGCTCTGCCTGGCTGCGTGCAGGTGGTGTGGCTGAGAACTCAGCTTTGAGGCCATGAGTACAGTGCAGGATGGACAGCCCACCAGCGTTCTGCAGTTCCATGGCCTGGGGCCCATGCCTGTATGAGATGGGGCAGGTGGCAGCTTACCCTAAGCCCCTGTTTACCTGTTTGTGGGGATGGTGACCATCCCTTTCCAGCTTGCAGGAGGTGACCCAAGCTCTGCAGTGTAGTACGGCCTGGTGTTACCACCCTGCCCTGCCCCGCCCCGCCTCGCTCTGCCTGGTCAGGCCTCTCTGCGGGCCTCTGCCTGGTCAGGCCTCTCTGCGGGCCTGCCTGCCTTGCTCCCCTCTCAGGGTCCTGTGCCATAGTGGCTGGCCTGGAGACCCCTGGACAGGACCTAGAAGTCTGTGGTGGGCAGGGAGGCTGTGAGGCAGGGTGTTCCAATGTGTCCTACAAGGGAATCATCTGGGAGCTTTTGTTTGTTTGTTTGTTTGTTTGTTTGTTTTTGTATGTGGATAGTTCCCTGGCCAGGAATCGGACCCAGGCCGCAGCGCTAACAGTGCCAGCGACGAAGCCTTAAGCCACTACATCACCAGGGAACACCAGGGAGCTTAAAAAATAGTTACGGTTCTTTGTGGTATGGCCTGGTCCCCTAATATGGGCAGTGGGTAGGTCCAACCTCAGGCCCATCCCCCACTCTCTCCTGGTCCTGCAGGAGGAGGATATCTTTGTCCGCTGCGTATCTGTCCTGGGCAACTTGGCGGACCAGCTGTACTACCCTTGTGAGCATGTTGCTTGGGCTGCTGACGCCAAGATCCTCCACGTGGACTCTGCCTGGTGGTGGTCGCTGAGCACGGCCTTCTGGGGCCTGTCCCTGCTCCTGGGGATTGCCAGGTAAGCAGTGCGCTGCCACCAACAGGCTGGAAGAGGGAACCTGAGTTGTCTGGGTGGGTTGGCAGACAGACTGGAAGTGTGTGGGTCTTTGCCACTCCTTTTTTCCTCCTGTCGCCACCTCATTGTATCTGTCCCCTGTGGCTGCTGGAATAGATGATCACAACTTGGTGGCTTTAAACAACATGAATTGATTAGCTTACAGTTCTGGAGGTAGGAAGTCCAAATTGGATCTCACTGGGCTAAAATCAAGGTGTGGGCAGGGCTGTGATCCTTCTGGAGGCTCCAGGGGAGAATCTGTTCCTTGCCTTTCTATAATATTCCTTGGCTCCATGTTTAAAGTGCATCATTCCAGCCTCTGCTTCTGTTGTCAACTTTCCTCCTCTGACGTCCTGCCTCACTCTTATGAGGACCCTTGTGATGATATTGGGCCTACCAGATCCCATCTCAAGACCCTTAACCCATTGCCATCTGCAAAGTCGTTTCTGCCATGTTAGTGTCCTGGGGATTAGGATGTGGACATCTTTGGGCGCTATGATTGTGCCCACTGGATCTAGGAAGGAGAAATAAGAACTCCCTGGCCTGGACAGAAGTGGCAGGGCCCCTGCGCTCTGCTTGCATAGGCATCAGCAGACCTCCCCAGATATAACAGGCAGGGATTTCCTGGTTGGCTCCATGCTTCTGAAAACCATAATGGTTTCCTCTCAAACATATTCCTCTCTGAAAATTTGCTGAGTGGTTTGTTCAGAGTCCCCTGCCTGGAAAACACAGGCGGAGCAGGGCTCCCATGGACAAGCTTCATGGCAGTGAAGGTGTCTCAGATCCCAGAAGGGTCGCCCCTGACCTCGGAGGTGGGGTGGGGGTACGCAGGGCCCATGCCTGCTGTCACTTGTCCCTGGGCAAGACATTCATATCCAGGAGCCCTTGTTTGCACAACCCCCCCCCCCCCCGCCCGGCCCCAGTACAGATGCCCTATTTATACGCTTGTTGTAGACAGCCTAGAAATTGAACAAATCCAACCAAAGCAGATTAAAATCACCCACAGTCTGGTGATCCCACTCTTTATTCTCTGCTGACTTCCCAGCCTCTGCTCTTACCCTCTGCCGACACATTTTTACTCATCACTGGTCTCCTTGTCTCATGGATGCAGCTGCTTGGTTTGAGCTCCCTTCATGGTCACAGTCACTGTCAGCATGTCTGTGGGGCTTCTCCATCTCCTCCTGTGTTGGCCTACCCCGTGTGCTCAGGGTCTCTGGCAGGGGCCTGTGCTGCACTCTGCATGCTCCTGAGGCTCAGGGCCTCTCCTCAGAGTGCCTTGGGACCGCTGACCCCAAGCAACTTACCTTCCTGTTTTACAGCAGCCTTAGGGCCATTCATATTTAAAAAATAGACTTTACATTTTACATCAGTTTTAGATCCACAGCAAAACTGAGCTGAAAGTAAAGAGAGTTCCCATACACCCTCTGCCCACCCCTCGACAGCTTCCCTCACTGTCTACGTGGCACCAGAGTGGTACCTTTGCTACAGTTGAACCTACATTGACACCCCAAGTCCACAGTCTACATCAGGGATCACTCTATGTTGCACATGCTATGGATTTGGATAAGTGTATAATGACATGTATCTACCACTGTACTGTCACATAGAGTATTTTTTTACTACCCTAATTATCCTCTCTGCTCTGTCTACTGTTCATTTATTTTTAGAGCATGTAGTTTTTCCATCATTTCTCTGTATTTGGTGTGAGCAATAGTGTGGAGGTCGGGGAGCATTTGGTGTATGCGGGTCATGATAAGTGTCCTCAGACCTCAGGGTGCCTGAGAGTCACCTGGGAGGTGGTTGAAATGCAGATGCCTGGGCCAGCCACCCAGAGGTTCTGATTCCATGGGTCTGGTGGCCCAGAAATTATAATTTTCCCCTAGTGCCCCTGGTAGCTGTGATGCAGGTCCAGTTACCTAGCTGCAGGTGTTTCCCTGTGTTCCATACTCTCTGGGGACATGTCACTTGCATGAGTACATGGTGGTTGGGGAGATGTGACCAGACCCCGGACCTCCCAGTCAGGAAGTCTGGCTGGGGTCAACCCTCTAACAGGCAGGACTCTGCACATTCCCTTATGCCCCACCCCCACCCCAGGCTGCAGAGTGCAGGGGCCCTGCGGGACAGCCTGATAGAGTCCTGGTGGAGTCTGCTGGCCACTTCCTGACCTCCACACACCAGCTCTCAGGGGCCCCCGGGGTTGTCAGACTCACCTCAGACAGACTGGTTGGAGCCACTTGTTGGAGAGCTTGGCACCCAATAAAGGGAACCTGCGGCAGCAGTGGCAGGAGGAGGCAGGCGGCAGAGCCGGTGTTGGGGTTCAGTCCTGTGCCCCCACTCCGCTTCTCTTGCTGCTCTGGTGGGGTGTCCTCCCATCCTCTCTGGTGTTACAGGTCCTTGTGGATGGTTCTGAAGCTGAGGAAGAAGTTGAGGAGCCCCGTGGCAGCCTTCACCAGGTGCGACGTCTGGGGTCTTGTCCTGCAGGGCCGACTACCCTTTCTGTGGGCTGGGGCAGGAAGGTGTCTCTACCATCAGCAGCCCCACCCTGTGCAGGGCCCTTGCTGGGGTGTGAGGGGCACAGGGTCACAGAGGCTCACAGCAGCCTCCAGGTGGATGGTTGTACTCTTACAGATGGGGAAACTGAGGCATGCTTGAGACCCCATAGGCAGGAAATAGCAGTGCCAGGACTCCAGGGCTGAGCTTTCATGGCTATGCCCCCTGCAGAGAGCATGACAGCAGACCAGTCAGTTTCCTGAAGGCCATGGTCACTGTCACTGTTTTGTCCTGGGAAAGAACTGGAGCCTGCCCATTGACCAGCCCCCACCCCTCCTCCCTGACTCCAGGGGGTCAGAGGACTGACGTGTGGGTGCCGGGCTGTGCCCTGTTCACGCTGTGGGCTTCCTCTGGGGGTGGTGACAGGGTCCTCTCTCACAAGTAGGGTCTAGGGTCTCTCCCTGCCCTTCCCCTAGCGTCTCCTCTCTGTTCCCACAGCCAGCTACCCCGCAGCAAGCGGAGGGCTGTGGAGGCCCAGATCCAGTCAGAGGTGCTGACTCTCCTGAGCAACCTGGCTGACCTGGCCAACGCCGTGCACTGGCTGCCCCCCGGAGTCCTGTGGGCTGGCCACTTCCCCCCATGGCTGGTGGGCCTCTTGGGCACCTTCTCTTCCCTCCTCAGCGTGTACCAGGCAGTCCGGGCTGGCCGCCGGGCCGACGCCACCACCCCCTAATGTGGCCTGAGTTCCACAGAGTAGAAATCACCTGGGCAGAAGGCTAGGTCTCTAACAGAGCAAATCAAGGCCAGGGGTGGGGAGATGCAACCCAGAAAACTCAGGGAGCAGCTTGGGGTACAAGCCCATGGTGGGGCGGGGGTGAAGACCTCCAAGTGCTGAGGGTCCAGGACTCAAATGCAGAGGCATCAGCAGAGTCTTGGTCTCTTGTATCCAATTAATCCAGGGGGGGCCAGGATAGCTTGTGTCACATGGGCCTTAGGAAAGCTGATGATAATCAATTAATGAAATATATGGTGCAGGTGCCAGGCCCAGGTGTGTGTCCTTCTTCCTAAACTCATCGGCTTGTCCCTCCTGTCTGCAGGCCCACTTACTCTCACACCCTCTCTCCCCAGTGGGGGTGCCCCTGTATCTTATTTTAGGGAGGGTGTGCAATTGCCACCTCTGGAGATGGCAGCCTGTGTGCCTGGGTTGATTCTCGTGGGATGGAGCCACACCTCTCCCGCCTACCTTCTGGAACATCCTGGGCTGGTGGGTTCTCTCTGACTGCTGGCATAGCCTGCTGCCTCGGAGTGGCCTTCAGCCATGCAGGGCATTTCTCTATCCTGAAGTCACGGGCACCTGGCCGCCGATGCTGCCTCCATCAGGCTATGCCTGTCTCATCCTTCTGGAAATCATGGGGTGCTCGTCATGGCTGAAGCAGCTGATGCTCAGCCGCAGCTTGGAACAGGGCCGGTCTGAGCATGTTGTGGACTCCAAGCTAGGGACGGACAGCTGTGCAGGCTCCCGTCTCCCACCTCACGGAGACTGTGGCAGGGTGGGATGCATTTGTTTTCAGTCTGATGTTACAGAGACTGCGCATGTGTGGCCAGCCCTCACCTGCCTGTCACTGTTGCTGTGTCCTCAGACCCTCCACCTCTGAGTCCCAATGGGAAAGTGGAGGGAATCAGGCTCTGCCTTATGTCCCACAGTGGCTGCAGTCCCTGAAGCCTCATGGGATTTCAACCACAGCTTTTTTTTTTTTTTTTTGTACAGAGAATATAGGAGGCTGGGAATGACTAGGATGGGAGGGCTGCTTGAGTAACACAGAGTGCAGAAGAGACCCCACCCCACCCTTGGCCAAAGCACTCTTTGGATTAGGGGTGGGGGGGCCAGGGTAGGTCAGTTTCCCCATCCCTCTTGTCGGGGGGGTGCCCTTTCAGTGCCCAAGGAACCAGCAAAATTAGGGTGAGGGTCAGAGCAGCACCTGCCCACCTGTCTGTAAGGCGGCACGGAGCAGCTTGTCTGTGGGAAAGTCATGTGAACACTCAGATGTGTGACATATCAGGTCACAGGTACCCCAAAAGGCTGGCATCTCTGTGGGCCTGGGCAGAGTCAGGTACTAGGGCTCTGGCTGCAGCTCTCATCAGTGACGGCTGGTCTGGTGGCAGTGCTGGGGCCACCGCTGCCCAGGCCCATTGGTGAGCGGTAGAGACAAACCCACACTCCCTGCCCCCTGCCAGTCCTGGGCCAGTAGGATGCAGGGAGCACATATACCACAAACTCCACTCACTCAGACGGCTGGGGCTGACATCCCAGGACCACAGGGACAGGTCTAAATGGGAGGGGACCCAGTCCCTGCATGCTGACCTCAACTGGGGGGCGGCTGCTCCTGGGGCCCCTGCCTCCATCTTTGAATGTCCAAACATTATCATCTGAGGCTTCCTCAGAGGGAACCAGAACAGACTAATGGGCCCAGGCACGTCTGTGTGGTCTCCTAGCAGACTCCATCACTCAGAACAGGCCTGGGGTACAGGCAGCTGGCCCTCGCTGGAGCTGAGGCCATGACACTTCCCCAGGAGGTGTCTTCAGCTCCCTGAGTTCCCCACCCAGCTGCAGGGCAGGAGTGGTGACAGCAGTCATGGGGATTCCTATGGTATCCTGGGCCCATGGGGAGGAATGGGATGTCACAGCCTGGTTGTCAGGCAGGCCTTGATGTCCAGGCCTCCCCAAGGTCCTATCGACGTAGACGCTCTGAGGGGGTCCTGCCTGGTGAGGTGAGCTCCCCAGGGACCTCCACCCCCGACTCATTACACGGATGATGGGTGGCTAGATGATTCTACACCAAAACCCCACAGAACAGCCATGTCTGTCAGCTCATCTTAAGACACCTTTATTGCTAGAATCAGGGCTTAAGTTCTAAGGTGGTTCTGAAATACCTCGCACGAGGAAATGCTGTAATCATTGTAAAAGTAATCATCGTATGGACTAAGATCACAGTCACAATTAACGAAGACGTGCACTGATCCCACAGGAATAAGAGCCTTTGCTCGGCCTGACTTTACAAATGAAATTGGTACCCAGGAGTGACTGCAGGGTGCTGGCCAGAGGGGGTGTGCCGATGGCCTGCCTGCTGCATGGCACGACTGGAGACCCCCATGGCCGCGAGGCGAAGTGCTGGCTCCCACCACGTGGCCAAGAGGAAATCCTCTGGACTTATCGTCTGAGGAATTGTGGCATCTTGGAGGGTCAGAACAGGGCCCGTGGACAGGGGTATTCGGCCTTGAGCTCATCCAGCACAGAGGGCCCAGGAATGTCTCTTCACAACAGGACAGGAATGTAAAATCGACTTTTCTAAAGTGCTCTGATTCGTCTCAATACAAAAACACAAAACACTGATTAGACATGGCACAGATGAGCTCTGATGTGTTCAGGGACTGGGGACGCTTCTTGCTCCTCACGGATGCTGCAGGCCCTGTAGGTAAAGTTGATGGGGTGTGGGGAGAGGTTCTTGGAGGGCCTGGCAGGGGCCTGGGGGTCAAGGATGGGAACACCATGTTCTTCAGGCTCCGCCGAAGTTCAGAACTGCTGCTTTTAGTTCCTTGTCACTGATTGGCTGTATTACATTGACCCTGTGGTGCCTCCTCTCCTGGGCAGCCCAGGACCCAGCGGGGTGAGCCAGGATGTAGGAAAAGGTGGCAATGTCCCCCTTTTCCATCCCGGCACCCAAGCTTGAGTTCAGCCAGAACTGGAACATGGATCTGACCCAATCGCCACCCCTGGACATGTGACACCATCCACAATGTCTATAGCCATGCAGCTGGACTGGTGGCCCCGCCCTCCTTGAGGGAGAAGGTGACAGCTACAATAGCTGACTGGATGTGAGGCGCCTAGAGGTGGCCATCTGTCCATCTGAGTTCTTGGGGCCACACGGGATCCCTCCAGCATTGCACCCTCATCACTTTGTTCCACATTGTACCAGCATCTGCACATCAGATGGCAGTCCTGGGGAAATCGGCCTCTTGCAGACCAAGGACCCTCCACCTGGGGCCGGGACCTCTGGGTATGCTGGCCCTGGCTGAGCTCTTGGCCGGCTGAGTGCCAGGGGAGCCCACACAGTGAGGCGCCTTAGGGAGGCCCCGAATATGACAACAGCAGGTTTTAAAAACCTCCACCAGATTACAGTGAGTTCTAGTCAGACCTTTTCAAGAACTTCTGACTCTACAGAACCCCTCTAGAGTGCCATCAACCCTAGGTGCCATCAACCACCGTTCTCCAGCTGCTCTGTCCCCAGGCGGCCTGTGTGCTGCTTAGTATGAGCCCACACCCTGGCCTAGATTTTCACCATGAACCACGGAGATCTCTGCTTTGATTGTGCCAAAAGACACAGCCAACACCACTGGCACCTTCTGTGTGCCCTAATGACATGCTCCAGCATCTCCTGGTGGCTATGGCCCCTGGCGGGTGCCAGCACCTCCTCAGACGGGGGTCTGGCTTGTCATCAGGCTCCATGTGAAACCATTATAGTTTGCCTTGGAAAAATGGCATGGAGTTGATCTCTCCCTACTCAAAGGGGTGCTACAATTTAAAACAGCTCCTTGGGTTAGCTCTGGTTCAACCTTAGATTAAAAACATACTCTTTTGTGCGTATATATATACAAAAGAGGTTTAGAAAGTTACCCAGGTACCACTGCAAATCCTACAGAAAGAGCCTAGAGTGACAGGCCAGTCCGACCCTGGCAGGTGGTCATCTGTGGTGGCTTCCTGGGAGGGAAGTTCCCCAGAGAGCACAGGGCGTGGGCAGGGCAGGGAGAGGGTCTGCACCTCAAGCCACATCCCCCTAGAAGAAGATGACATCTTCCTTGCTGGCTTCTTCCTTGTTGAGTGGTGTGGGGGGCAGCGGCACGGGCGGGAAGGGTGTCCCCCTGGCCTTGAGTGGGGAGCACTCAGGGGACCCGTCAGCCGGGGTTGGGCTTGGGGCCTGGCAGGAGGAATCTGGAAGAGAGGAGTGTGGGTGTCAGCAGCCACCAGGCACCGTGGGTGGCCCCGCTGCCTGGGAATCTGGGCTTACCTGCGGAGGACAAGGAACTGTGGCTGCTGAGTAGGACGGGGCTCAGCGAGCGGCGGTTCCGAGTGGCGTTCTCGTCCTTGCCCAGACGCCTGTTGAGAAGTAGCTGCTGCTTCAGGTCGAACGAAGCTGAAAGAGGAGGGTGCAGCCTGAGGCTCTCAGTGGACCCCCTGCCACCATGGCCAGGGCCCTCCCCCTCAAATACAGGGACACAAAAACGGGGACAAGTCTCCAACTGTCCTCAGAAGTCCCCTGGAGTAGTTCAACCTCTGTGCCCAGGGTTCTGGGACACAGGCCGCCCTCCCCAGGAACGGCTCCCCACTGGCACCTGCACGATAACAGCACCCAAGGGAGCCCCTGGGCTTTCTCTGCTGGGGGACCACCTGCTGCAGGGTGCTCTGGGGCAAGGCCTCGCATCCCCTCTGTGGAAGGAGTACACTGGGTAGAGCCCTTGGCACCTGATCAACACTGGGTGGGGCCTGGGTGGGAAGCATTAGCATCAGTCCCCATGCTGTCCCTGAGTGACTGGGGCTCTTTGACTTCTTGCTTCTGGTGACTACCTCCTAAAAGGTCTCCAAAGTCCCTTTCTGAATTTCCAGGAGCCTTCCATGTCCCCATTCCAGTCTGAGGACCAAGGTGGGAAAAGGACCTGGGATCTGTCATGTCAGTTTTGCTTCTTGAGACAAAAGACCTCTGTGTGATGGGACTGGTGGCAGCCTCAGCCACGTTGCCAGCTCCGCCTTCTAGGTTCCTCCCAGTGCTCTGCCAGAGGATGGCCCCAGTGTGAGGTTGCTCACACTGCTGACAGTAACGAAAGGAACTTGGGACTCTGTTCTGAGCTCAGGACTGCCCCCAGGAGGCAGCGTACCGTCTGTGGTGCTTCCTCGGAAGCCCCCGGGGTGTCGCTGAGCTTCACATCTGGGTTGCTTGTGGAGTCCTGCCCTGGAGTCCCATTTTTGTTTGCCCTCAAGGAGCCACTTTGGTGACACGAAATGCTCACAACGGGACCTCCCAGTCCAGGTTGAGGGGCTGGGCAGGCACCTCCCAGGGGCAACTCATCCCAGGTGACTAGGCGACGCTGGTGGCACCGACGCCCTGCTCCCAAGTGCGGGACTCACCTGAACTCTCACTGCGCTGGGAGCCCCTGCTCTTGCTGCCCTTGTCCTTGCCGCCCTTGGTGGAGGCAGCCAGCTTGGTGGGGATCTGCTGCTGCACGGCTGCCTGCCTCTGGATCTGGTTGGTGGTGCTGAGCAGCTGGATGGGCACGTCGCTCTTGGCTGGGCGGCTGTCAGCTGGGGCACTGTCCCGGCGAGCCACCTCAGGGCGCTCGGGGCACTCGGATCCAATGCCGGACAGCAGCATGCTCACCCGGGGCCCCTGACCTTTGGCCAGGGCTGTGGGCCCTTCCAGTCCTTCCCCATTGAAGCTGGGGGGGTGGTTTGGGGGCTGGGCCTGAAAGAGTGACAGATGACAGACATCCCAGCACTGGTTCCTACTGGAAGCTGTTCCTGGGGCCATTCTCCTCTGTCATCTAGGCACTAGGGCAGGGCGTCTTAGCTGGGATGGTCTGAGCTGAGGGCAGGGCCCAGTGCTGGGTCCCTCAGAGTTGCCATTCATGGCCTGTCCCCAGAACCCCCAAGTGTGCTCACGCCCCCCACATGCACACACACGGTTGCCCTCATACATACACACACATGCGTGTGCTCACACAACTCACTTGCAAGCATGTACACGCACATTCCCTCTTCCAATAGCATGCTTGCACATGTGCTTCTGCCATGCAACCACACCTACGGGTTGCACTCCCCTGTGTGTACCTCTGCTGGCACCTCGGGTGGCAGTGCACAGGGTGCAGTGTTCTGCTTCTTGAGCCGCCGCAGCAGCTCCAGCCGTTCGCGTTCGCGCTCCACGGCACGCTGGGCCTCACGCAGACGTTCCAGGTCATGCTGGTAGGCCTGGCGCTGCCGCTCCAGCTCGGCACGCTCCTGGCTCAGCCGCTCCTGCAGCTGTGCTGCCTCGCTCTGGCGCTGCTGCAGCCGGGCCGAGGCCTCATCCAGCTCCTGCCGCTGGCGCTCCCGCTCCCGCTCCCAGCGCTGCTGCTCTAGGCGCAGCTGGCTCTGCAGCTTTTGCACGCCCGCCAGCTCCTCCCTTTGTTTTTCAAAGTTGCGCTGCCGCTCCTGTTCCAGCAGCAGGTTCCCGCGCGTTGACTGCAGCCGGAATTGCTTCTCACGTTCCTGGATGGTGGCCCTCTGCATCTCCACGTAGCTGTCCTGTTGGGCGATGACCGCCTGGGGAAGGGGACTGGTGAGTGACTGCCCCCCTCCCCCAGCTCAACCTCAACCAGTAAAAGGGCAGTGCATCTTGTTACTCCTCCACCAAGCCCGTATACCTGGAGGCTAAGGAGCAGCTGGGATAGTGTCTGGATACGCTGGACAAGCTGTGGAGAGGGTTAGAGAGAGGGAGAGTCAGTTGCTGGCTCTCTGCTGGAAGCCCTACTGGGTGTGCATATCAGTTCCCAGGGAGATGGACAAGCCCTGAGCTTACCTCCGACTCCAGGGTGGTGGGCAGACAGGGGCCAGACTCGGGGCCCAGAGCCTCCACCTGTGGAGACAAGTGTCAAAGCAGAGTTGCTATGGACCAATCCAAGACGAGTCAGACCCACTTATTATTGACAAGACACCCCCTTCCCACAGAACGGGCCCTTTCTGGTCTTCTGACTTGTGCAAGTCTTGGTGTGTGAAAAACAAGATTGCAGCATGGCCCCAGGAGGTAGGAGGGCAGCTGGTCTTAGACTCTGAACCCACCACTTGGTTGAGTGGCAGCCAGCAGGACTCCGGCTTCCATGGGCGTGAGGACACTGAAAGCTCATGGTCCCTGCATGGTGTTTCTCACTTGCTGAGGAGTCCAAGGCTACTGCCCTGAGCCAGTCCCCTCCCTGGCCTTCCGCTCTTCCTGGCGCCGACAGGTTCACCTGCCTACATATTAACCTGGGCTGAGCTACTATTCACTGAGATGAATGGCACTTGTGGCTAGTTGCCGTGAGACAGAAAGGCTGGATGACCACCACACAGGTTGCTCACACTGCTGACAATAATGAAAGAACTTGGGACTCTGTTCTGAGTTCAGGACTGCCCCCAGGAGGCAGCGTACCGTCTGTGGTGCTTCCTCAGAAGCCCCCGGGGTGTCGCTGAGCTTCACATCTGGGTTGCTTGTGGAGTCCTGCCAGTCTTGGGGGCTGGGGTCGCTGCTGCACATCTTCTTTTTAAAACTGCCATCTGAAAACCCCAAGCCAAGCACATAAGGATGCTGGGGGCCCCACAGAGGTCTAGATACCCCACCCTGGCCTAGGTAGGAAATCATGGCTGGGCTGCTCCCCTCAGCCCTGTGCTGAAATGGTGGCATTTGTGGTGGAGGTCAGTAAAAGGTTCCAGAATCCTGACCATGGGAGGTCGTCGAGGGGAAGCCACAGCAGAGATGCCAAACAGCAAATGCCTGGCTTTGCCAAGGATGCTATGTGAGGGGACCATCCAAAGAAACAGAACCTCCTGCTACCGACCTTTGTGAGGGCCCTAGAAGCCCAAGCCCACTGTCGGGGGGTGGGGGCACGACTCACTCTTGCTAGGGCCGCTGGTGCTGTCATAGCCCCCAAAGGTCCCTGCCCTCCGGCGCAGGCCCATAGAGCTGCCCCCATCTTCCGTCTGGCAGTTGGTGCTGCCTAGTCGCTTGCAGATCAGACTCTGGAGGTCCTCAACTGTGGAAGGACACAGGAAGCCAGTCACCCCCGGAGCCATGCTGTGGGCATCGTGGTGTGGCGGGGCCCAGGGCTGAGGTCTGTGGGTCACTGGTTACCCGCTCCCAATTGCCTGATGTGGGCCTTCAGCCCCACCGATTCTGTGCCGTCCCTGCACAGGTACTGTGTTAGCAGGAGAGGCTGGCCTGCAGGGCAGTGTGGATGGGCATCCTGGGCCTGGGTCTCACACTGGGGAGAACTCGGTGTGGCCATTGCTTACGTGACAGCAGGGGGCTAGGGGAGAGCAGCCTTTGGGGTCAGGCCTGTTCACAGCAAGCGCTCTAGCACAGATAGGCTTTGGCCAGGTAAGGAGGGAGGAAGAATATTCCAGGTTGAGGCACATGAGAGGGCCTCGGGGGGACTTCAGGCAACATCCACTGGAGACACAGGTGGACCGAGAACATTGTGTCTAGGGAAGCAAAAAGGAGCGGGGTGGTCCACGTGGGCCCCCTCAGCCGTGTCCTCTCCACGCGGAAGGAAAGCTCTGGAGCCAGGCGCTGTGCCTGTCTTGTTTGCTGTTGAAAAGGTATGCTGCTGCCCTCCTGCACTGAGTGAGCACTGGTGCCTGGCCTGACACGTGCCCCAGACAGCACGGGGCCCAGCAACTATGCAGAAGCTGCCAGGGGCTTTGGTGTGGATCTGACGGCTCCATGAAGCAGGCCTGGGCAGGCACACATGGGGGCCAGGCCACCTACCAGCCAGTACCCTCCCGTGGCTGTTGGTGCAACCTCTCGTTAGATGTGGGGTTCAGGCCCAGGGTGGCTTCTGGGAAGGCTGCTGGGTCCAGGAGCCCTCTGAAATGACCCACCGATGTGTCCGTGTGCCTTTTTCTGGATATACCATCAGTGACCCATTTCTTAGAAAGGTAGGAACCCATCTCAGTCGACTTTAGATCCCAGGGGCCCAGTGTGGTGCCTCGCACGGGGCAGTACTGGAAAGTGTTTGTCAAATGTGAGAAGGTGGTTTGAGTCCGCAGTGAGGGGCCTGCACCGGGCCATGTCTAAGGACTTTCTGGCTCTAGCAGGCGCCGGTGCAGGGACCAGTGCTGCTCTAGGGGCATGGCTGCCTGCCTAGATAGAAGCGTGCCCTGTACAGGGTGGTGAATTGGCACGCTGGGCTGTGTGCCCGGCCTGGGGTCCCTCAAGGAGGCCACCCAGGCAGGATTGTAGCTTGGGAGGGGTAGCACCCCACGAGGACCCCAGGGTGGGGGGGCTACTCACTTTCAGTCATGGCCAACTTGAGGATCAGTTCCCCCTGCAGGTTGTCCGAGGAGTCCCCTCCTCGGAAGAGGAGCCGTGACTGAGCCAAGTCCTCTAGCCCGCTCATCTCAGCCATCTCCAGGTAGATGAGCTGCTTCTCGCTGAGGCTCTGCGCAATCTGCTGGTCTTTCGCGTTCAGTCTCTCTGCAAAGCCATGTGGTGCTCACTCTTGTCTGGGATCGTTCCCCAAGAGCCAGCCCTGGTGGGGGTGGGAGACTTACAGGGGACCCCCGCTGATCCAACCTTGCTGAGAGGTGAGGCCATGGCCAGGCCTGCCTTCTGACTCTTCTGAAGGCTTCCCCCAGTTGTAAATATCTAAGACAGTGGGTGTGGTAAGACCATAACAGGCCAATTTATTAGTGTGGGACAAACTGAGAGCCTTGTAGGACTTAAGTTTTCTAGCCTTGAAAGTCCTTCAGGTATTTAGGTCAAACTCCTTACAAGTCTCTAGGTTTTATACCTTTTTGGGCTGCTGTGACTGACTTTTTTTGTTAGACTTCCTCACTGTAGGTGTATTGGTATAGTTACATCACATTCAGCTAAAAATGATTAAGCTTGTTTACCAGTTCCAACCATTTTCCAGTAGATTCTATTGCATTTTGTAGGCAAATAGTCATATTATAAGCAAAAATAATTCTGCCGCCTTCCTTTCAATTTCTTACTTCTGTTTTTCACAGTATTACCCTGGTGGGACCTTTTAGGATGAAGATAATAATGAAGAGTGGGTGGCCCTAGCTAGCTTCCGATTTTGATGGGAGTGTCCCTGACATTCCAGAGTTAAAGGTGAGCTCAGCTTTTGATCTAAGGTGGGAAAGAATATCTTTGCATTTCTAATTCACCAAGAATCTTGTTGGGAATGAGTGATGACAGGCATTATTGCAGGACTCTGTGGCATCCCTGCAGGGCACACTCATTTATTTATCATTTGGAGGAAATGAAGAGTAAGAATTGGATGAAATGAAGACTATGTTAGGGTTATGCTCCCGGGTCCAGTGGGATTTCCCCTCTTTCTTTTGGACATTTATTAATACTTTCAAACGTGTACCTCCCCACAAAGAGAAATAAAGTATAACATATACTACCTAATTTTATGTACTTACTGCTTAAATGTTACCTAACTTAAAATAATGCAGTTAGTGAGAGGAAAGAAGAAGGTGACTGAGAACACAAAGTACTAGGAACTGTTCTTGGCAATGAGCTCGCTGAAATCTCACAGGATTTTGTTACAACTGGGGAGGGGAACAGACAGCACAACGTGTTACATCCACACAATGGAATATGCTTCAGCCATAAAAAGGAAGGTCTGACACCTACTGCAGCATGGATGAACCTTGCACATATCAGGCTAAATGAAATAAACCAGAGGCGGCACGACACATATAGCATGACTCCGCTTACATGAGGTCCCTAGAATAGCCACATTCATAAGAGACAGACAGTGTATTAGAAGTTACAAGCAGCTGGGGAGGAAAGAATCGGGAGTGACTGCTAATGGAGACAGGGTTTCCTTCTGGGGTAATGAGAATGGTCTGAAATTTATGGTGGTGATGGCTGTGACAGTGTGATAAAAGCCCTTGCACAGGACACTTTAAAGGGTAAACTGTATGGTGTAAAGCTGAGATTCCCCAGCCACAAAGCCAAAGCTGGTTTGGACATGCCTGGCTCTAGAAGGAGACTGTGTGGGACCTGTCCACGAAGGTGTGTGACCTGGGACACCCACACTGAGCCTCTCTCTAAACAGGGACCAGGAGAAGGGAGCAGTGTATGTGGCAAAGTAGTTGTGTTTGAAAGGGGCTCGGGGGCCCTGAGTGCCACCCCTGCCCTCCAGAAGACCACTACCTCAGGACAAAGCCTTGCTGCACATAGCTGCCGGACACGAGGCAGTCCACAGTAAAACGCCTGGTCACCACCACACGGGGGACACGTCTGTGCTGGAGGTCTGGACTGACTTTCCCTTACCTTGGAAGTCCCTCAGCCTCATGGCGCGGGCCTCGACTACCTTCCTCTCCTCCTCGGCCTCGCTGAAGGGCCCCTCCTCCTCGTCTGGACAGCTACGGGGACGGGGACAGACAGATGGGTAAGAATGCCTCTCGGGCTGGCTGGCCTCAGCTGGGCACAGAGACGTCTGCCTGCAGAACCAGCTGTTAAGAGTTTCCCATTCTGTGATGGAGTCAGCTTGTTGATGGTGCAGGAGGAAAAGGGGGGGAAGAGAACGACAGCATTTATCCTTGGGATGTAACCCGTCACAGGTTTTAAATGCCTGGCCAGCATGTGGCGGAGACTCAGGACAGCTTATTTCTTGGGGACCTGCTGGGTATAGGAGGCTCCAGTGGAGCCCAGTGGAGGAAGCTCCAAACTGGCTCAAGGCTTCAGGAAGCTTCTAGGCATAGAGAGGGAGCAGCAGGCTGGCTGGGCATGGGGGGCCAGGCATAACACAGAGTTACAGGGCTGGGGTTCTGAGAGGTTCCCTGGCCCAAGGAGGAAGGACAAGACGCCATGACCTGCTCCAACAGGTCTGGCCCCAGACAGGGGGTAGAGGGTGGGGGGTGGGGGATGAGGACAGCCCATGTGTCAGGCAGAGTATCCCACCAATATAGAAGGTTAGAGCTGCCTGGCTCTGGAGGGACATCGGGGCCTTTTAAGCATCTGACAGGTGAAACTGCTGTCAGAAGGAGCTGGACTGGTCTCATCTGTGTCCTGCAGATAAGGATGGACAAAGCACCGAGGTACAAAGAGGAGAGGAGAAGCAAAGGGGGTCTTCTGTGTGCCTGTGGTGCCTTCAGGCACTTCAAGATCACAGCCAATTTGCCAACCATCAAAGTCAAGGACAGAATGGCCAGCAGAGGGAACGCAGCCACACACACCCCGCGTACCTCTCAACAGCCCTTCGGATGTGGGCCATCCAAGCGTTCCTCTCCTCTTTGGAGCTGGTGTAAATCTCGTACATCTCGGGGCCTTGCAGGGAGGCGCTGATCAGAAACATGGCTTTCTCCTCGTTGGCCACTTCCCGCACAATAAGCTTTTGTAACGAGATGACGGGGCGCTTTGAGTCCTGCGGGTCAGAACACGATGGGGAGGGTCACCTTCTACCCACTACAGGGTATCTCACTCATTTTAAACAGTTCAAAGGAGAAAGATTTTACCATCTGAGGAAAAATGACATGATTGCCACAACATCCCCATATCCTTTTAATGTGTGTTTTTAATGTGCTTAAACAAATGTGTTTTACAATCTGTAACGTATGTACACGATACAAAATTCAAAAGAAACAAGAGTAGATAGTATGTAATAACAAATAAATCTTCTTTCCAATCCTGTGCCCCAAACACCCAGAGCCAATCAGTAAGTCTGTGTCCCAAGAGATAATGCTCCAGATGGACCAATAAAATGCACGTTTTAACTGGTTGTTCAGGCTGAACTGTGTCACACCCAAATCTCTATATTGAAGCCCTAACTCCGAGGACCTCAGAATGTGACCGTATTCGGAGATGGGGCATTTACAGAAGTGATGAAGGCAAAATGAGATCATCACAGTGGGCCCCGATCAAACATGACCGGTGTCCCTACAAGAAGAGGAGGTCAGGACACAGACAGGCTCAGAGGGAAGACCATGTGAGGACACAGGGTACAGATGGCCCAGCAGATTATTGCATTGCATTGCCCTTGAGTGAGGGGGCAGACAGCACACAGATGTGCTGGAGTCAAGGAGAGACAATGGTTTCATGAAGCAGCCTGACGTCATTTGCTGGGAAACCTCTGGGAAAGATCCATGGTCCCCAATTTAGTCACAGAGGCCACCTTCCTCGCCAGGTGAAGCTGGAGGCAGGCCAGTTTTTGAGCCCCTAGGTGGCGGAAGCCCATGGAGGGAGGGCTTGGTATTCTCCCCTCCATTGAGGTCTGTGCTGAAGAACCTGGGGGTCACCTGGGAGAGCAGGGGAGGAAGTCACATCCCTGGTGGACACGGGCCAGGAGGGATAACAGGTATCCCAGCTTGACTCCAAGTCCATCGGCTGCACAGAGCTCATGGCAGGTTTGGTTCCCACAACGAGGGTGTTTTGGGACTATGTGCTGTGTGTGGGGTCAAGATGGTCACAGCACATGGGGACACAGGGTGGCGAATGCCTGAGCTTGCATCCTCAGTGACAAACTGGGGAGTTCCTGGGAGGGGCGGAGGGGCTCTCCTGCCAAGGATGACGGGGGCCATGAGAACCTGAGTGCTTGAGACAGAAAGGGCCACACAAGCGCAGAGGGACGCTGAAACTGGAGAGGATGTCGGCAGGAGCCCCGGATGCCTAGTCAGGCACCCAGGCAGCAAAGGTCTACTGCTTCCACACTCAGACAGCCCTGCTGCCTTGCTAGAACCTTTTGGCTCTTGGGAGGTCCCGGGATAATGGGGTAACGTACAGACGTGCTTTCCTAGCTGCCTGGCTCTGTGATGCTCCTGTCTCATCGTGCATGCAGCACCACCTCCCCGCAGCCGCCTGCTGCACAGGCAGCTGTACAGCAGCCCCTCGCGTGAAGAGGGGGTCACATACCACAGAAGCGAAGACGTATTTCTGATCTTTTTCTTGTAGCAGCAAGAGCACATCGGTCAGCAGGACAGCAAGGACATCTAAGGAGAGAGCACAGGAGGATATGTTAGGGGATGACATAGCCACATGGGTCCTGCTGGGCATCTGGGCAGACATGGAACCCCAGGAGGCCTTCCGCACCACAGGAAGGAGCCCCGGTTGCTCTCAGCCTGGAGCCACGTGCTTCTGCATGAGCCTAAGTGTTTCCTCTCTGCTTCACACCTTCTACCACCTGCCTGGGTTTCAACATTTAACACCAACTACTCGTCTCCTTCTGGAGTGGTCCCTTAGGATCTCTCCCATTCCACAGCCCGGCCACTGTGCCCTGACGACCCCCTCTTGGAATGGTGTTGGCTGGGTCTGGTCTTTGAGAATCTCTCACTGTGATTTCTCAAAGGTGAACTCATCCCCACTCCATTCATCCTCTCCCACATCATCCAGGACCTGAGCCACGGAATGCTCGCATCCTGCCTCCTACTAGAGAACACACTCCCGCCTCTTCGTGCCCAAGCTTCCTGGTGGCGGCAGATTGGGTGCCTTGTCCCTGTAGGAACCTCCCACGGCCACTCGCGTCACATGTCAGAGCTTTCGCACTTGGGTGCAAATCCTGAACTGCTTTTGCAAGGAGTGCTCATGTTGTGGGAGGCATAAACACTGCCTTCTCAGGGAGCTTCCTTGGACCCTGTCTCAACCAGAGGCCCTCTCACGGGCTACCTCTCTTGCACTGCAGCCTGCTGGCACCCGAGAAAGCATTTACTGTTCTTTTCACTGTTTTTCTGTTTACTAGTTCCTCTCTCTCTGCCTGCTGACGGGCCTCCCAGCACTTACCTGGGGCCTAGCACACAGAAGGTGCTAAACTGTATCCGCTGGATGTGTGTCCACAATACAGGAACAAACACCTTCTGTTGTCTGGCCACCTGCAGACTTGGCCACTCCCCTAAAGGCCTTTAGAGATGCCAATACCAGTGGACAGGTCAGCACATTTCTCAGGCTCATGCAATGGACAGGAAACTCGGGGGTGAGTCCTGAGTGCTCTCTGGTCTGGACTGCACCACAGATGCTGAGAGCCAGGATCAGAGCACACACAGAGCTGTGACCGGAGTGCTCGGGGACACGGAGGCCGGCAGTCCAGGTGGCGTTTTCTGCTCACACTGGGCCGTCAGCAGCTGGGCCCACTGCAGGCATGCCCGTTATGGCTTGTTTGGAAACCTGGGGCCTCATGATGCTTTGGGACTCTACTGAGAATTCATGACTCCCCATGCCCTCATCGTCTAGTGGCCCTCAGAGGCTGGGCTGGGGGAGGACAGTGCCGATGTGACTGTCTCATTCTTACTACACTCTTGGCTGCCTGTGCGCACCCTGACTCAGCACACAACTTCCCTTCAGCTATGAGGCAGCCAGGCTGCAGTGGCTCTGTGCCAGCGGGCACCCATATACCCAAAATGGTGCCACCGATCCAAGATGGCACCTCCTCATCAGCGGCCCAGGCGGGGCTTTACCTTTCAAGCGCCCTGATGTGGTCTTCCAGCACAGCGTGCCCTCCAGGTGGAGTTGCCGCTGCAGCATGTCCTCCTTGCGGAAGGTCAGCCCGTTCTTGAGCTTGCTGGAGGACTTCAGGTCCATCTTCCCTGCGATCTCCCTGAGGCGCTGGCCTTTCTCACACTCGCTGACCTTGGCATCCACTTGTGAGATGATGTCTTTGATGAGGCTCAGGGCCTGGGTCAGGTCTTCATAGTCCTCGGAGCCAGCTGCCAAACACTCAGAGTTAGAACTGTCCTTTGTCCATGTTCATGAACGTAACAGAGGTCTGTGAGGTGGGTTCCCCAGGCCACTGCTTGGAGGACTTTTAAGAATTGCTCTCTAATTTGAATTTCCCAAGATATACATGCTTCTCCAAAATAAATGCAACAGCCCAGCATCTGGCTTTTTACCAAGACAGAGCTTCGGTTGAATGCAGGAGCTAAGGTGCAATTCAAGTGACAGAAACAGCCCTGCATAGCTGCACCCGCCCTCCTTGGTAACAGTCTCCCAAGTCCTCCAGCTCTAGATAAGACTCCCTCGACCTCCTGCTGCTACCAAGCACTGCCTCCTCCCACTCCAGGGATGTGCCTTTGTAGCAGGGGGACCTGCTCATCCTCCCATGGCCCCGGGCCCCCTGGACATGAGGGTGCTGTGGTCAGCACTGCCCTGCTGAGAATGCCTGACTGGGCCATGTGTCGTTTTCTGCATTGCCCTCCATGCTGTGGCCCTGCTCATGGACACAGGAGTCATCTCTTTGCCTGTCTGGATCACTTTCTCCATCACTCATCCACTCCCCAGATGCTGGCTGAGATCCTGTGCCAGAGGCTGGGATAACAGAGGGAAAATAAGACCTGGTTTCTATCTTTCTTTGTCAGAAACCCTAGCGGCCTGCACAGTAGACTGCACATAGTGATAGTTTAATTATCACCAAGTGCAGCTGAATCCAGAGGACCAAGGACAAATGAGAGGGGCAAGTATCCAATGCACAGTAAGACGGGGTAGGGAGACTGGCCAGCTCCAGAGCACCGATGGGCGAGGCCACGGGGTACCCATTGTACCTTCTGTGTTCTGGATGATACGCTCCACCAGCACGGGATACTTGGTTATACGCTGAGTGACCAGAAGAATACACTCCTGCACGCCCAGCCGCCGCACAATGGAAAAATTGCCGATTTTCTATGAAACAGAAAACAAAACCACACCGGACTGACGTCTCATCTCCTGCCAAATCAGTTACTTTAATTCAGTCAGATACCGAGGCTGGGGGCTCCTTCCCCTTTTAGCTCACAGGGACTTCTCTTTGCTGCCGCACCAGACGTTTAAAAGCAGGGATCACCTGCCATAAACATAAAGGCAACAAAAGCAGAGGCGGCCTCGCCTGTTATAAAGAGGGCCCTGGCAGAACCAGGTGAGAAGAAACCAGAACCAGCCAGGGGGTAGTCATAGGAACCATCTGGAGAGCTACATGACGCACATGTACACATACACGCGCACATGTGTGTAAACATACGAGGGCTGTCCAGAAAGCCATGTAATATGAAAAATGGAGGCATTTGTAGCTGGATTTTTTTCTGGACAGCCCTTGTATGTGTGTGAAGATCTTGACCCGGCTCGAGAGCTGTTGGAACCTTCTGGAACCAGACTGGGCCCATGTCTTCTGAACCGGTTTCCGATACACACCTCTAGCTAAGGACCCAAGAAGTGTTCATCTGAAGCCATTTCTTGGCAGAGGGCCGAGAGCAGCTTCTGGGCTTTTCCAGAGCATGCCACATCTTCTGCCTTTCTGCCCCCACTGCTCTCATATGAGTTTCGGGAATGCCAGCCATTGCAGAGAGGCCCAGGGGAGTCACTGTGGGATGTGTGGGATTCCGGGGACAAAGCTCGCTCTCTTCAGCTTATCCGAACTGTCCCACTTCTAGGTGTCCTGGCTCATGATCTTGGGGGGCCTGCTCATCACCCTAAAATGACCCTCTCCCTTTCACATCGATACACTGTGATGACAATGGAGAGAAATTTAAAACGCATCATTCTGAACTCCAGACCATTTGTTATGGAACATCGCTTTAGAATAAAGTCCCCAGGGTATAGGCGACAGGTGATGGAGCTGTCTTGGAATCACGCTGCCGGAGTCTAGCGGCCTCAACTAGACGTACTTTCTAGAAAGTGGGATGCAGTGCCTTACCCGACCCGGCAGACTCAGGCTGGGAGAAGTGTTTTCGGTTCTGGGCTTTGAGTGTCTATACACGGTTAGGCAAAAAATGGATCTGGGCCATTCCACAGGCTATGGGGAGCAAAAGGGGACCAGGCAGGGGATGAGGCAAAGGAGGGGACAAAGGCTTCGAGTAAGGCACGCCTTGCCTCAGCCTGAGTGTCTGAAGGCACAGGGGCCCCAGGGGGCGGTTCCCAGGGCAGGTGACCCTTAAAACGACACTCGTGTCACGTCAACAATCTGAGTTAGGATGGTCAGTGGGTTCTGTGGTGGGGTCCGCAGGGGCATCGTAGGGGCCACCCTGGTATGTTGAGGAACAAAGCTCTAGGTCTACTTTGCTTTTACACCTTGGGATTCTCCACTGATAGGTTCTTGAGCGAGTTCATGGTTAAGAACAAATAAAAATGTGAAAATCATTGGATATGTTTCTAACTTAAAAAAAATTTTTTTTTTACCTTGATCAAGTTTTGAAATTTCTTATTTTGCTGCAGCAGCAACTTGTAATGACTGACAGCTTCGTTGTGGCCACTACAAAAGACGCCGTATTTTTCTTTCATTCTCTCCCCGTTTTCACCTGAAAACTGAAGACAGGAGGTGGAGATGTCACTCAACAGAAACACGAAAACCACCAGGGAAAGTTTTCATCTCCTTCCTCTGACTCTGGAAAAGAAGGACTGGGTTCACTTGCAATTTCACATTTGTCTCTCACATGGACTCAAGCGAAGACATGCTTCAGTATGGGTATCCTGTCACAAGGTACAATAAAGGTAAAATGAGAAAACTTTCTGTTAACGGGCTTTAGACATCATAGATGCTGTGACGACATCCTGAAATCTGAGGGAAAAATAAATTTAAGCTGAAGAATCTTAGAAACATTTAAAAGCTCATAAAAATTTAAAAGTGGTAATTCTTCCAATTTGTTCTAATGAGCTGACTTCAGGAAGCTTAGAGCACTTTGAGGTCAGGCAGGGGTTTACAAACCCTCTGACAATCTTGGCTGAGGATCAGAAGTTGATTCAGAAATCAATTTAGGGTCAACATCCTTCCCACAGATGGCTCTGGTCCATAGATACACTTCTAACAGTCAAAAACACAGATGCCAAGACCTAAAAATATAGACTAGCCAACCAACCAAGGAAAAGCCAGGAATGCAACACTGGACAGCGTTTGGACAAGTGCACTTGGTATTTAGGTCCCTGTGCTGCTAGACAATTAGCTGCATGCACAGCTGTGAGGGCCCAGGAGCTCTGTCGTAAGGGTTCCAGCACCCAATTCCATCCAATCTGTGTGCGGGGGTTTCCTCCACGCCAACAATTCTCAGGTAACAGCAGCGTCTGACACTATCTGCCTGGAGATGGCACCAGATCCCACAGGGTAAGGGTTTAGTCCTATGAAACTGCCCTCCCCCCACTTCAGACACCAGTTGTCACCTGTGACCCTGACAGACTGGCTAGAGATCAGAGGCTCCTATGACCCTCTCCTCGGGTTCGGGTTCGATGAATTTGCCAGAGCAGCTCACAGAGCTCAGAGGCAGTTTCCTAGCTAGGTCACCGGTTTATTATAAAGGATAAACTGAGACCTGCCGGGTGGAGAGATGCGGACGGCCGGGTGTGGGAAAGCACCGCTCTCCTCGAACCTCCATGCACTCATCAACCCGGAAGCTCTGCGCACACAGTCCTGCTGGGTTCTTAGGAAGGCTTCATTACACAGGCACGACTGATGACATCACTGGCCACTGATGACTGATACGCCTCCAGCCCCGCTCCACTCCCCCCGGGGGTCCGGGAGTGGGACTGACAGTTCTAACCCTGACACATGGTTGGCTCCCCAGACCCTATCCTCAGGTGCTTTCTAAAAGTCACCTCATTCACATAACCAAAGACGCCTTTGTGCTGTCGCCACTCAGGAAATTCCAAGGGTTTTGGGACCTGTGAGCCAGGAATTGAGGACAAAGAGCACATATATGTGTCTTTTTTTGGGGTGGGGGGGTAGTTCCCTGGCTGGGAAACGAATACATGTTTCTTATAAATCACAACACTGCAGGAACAGAGCTGGGTGGGGGGTCATCCGGGCCCATCCCGGCTGTGCCCACCTGCTGTACCAGGAGGTCCCCGATTTTCTGGACAATGTAGTTCTGGTCACTGCCCTCCTCCAGGGCCTCCCGGCGGCGCTCCTTCAGCCGAGAGAGGAAGTGGCTGTGCATCTCAAGCAGGTCGTCTGCGCACGGGAAGAGGCGGCTGATGGCCTTGCTGCTGAACTGCAGCTCCTCCTGCAGGGCCCTGGAGTAGACCTTCAGCATGATCTTCAGTGTCCGCACGTGGTGCACCTCTGTCTGCATCAGCTCTGCAGGGTACGGGTGACAGGACTGAGCCATGTGGGGACCAGGCCCCAGCTTCGCTCCTCCCACATTCCACAGGGGCACTGGTGTGTCCTGCCCGCCAACGGCAGGCCAGGCTGGCTTTTCAGTTTTCTGCCGAAGTCCTCAAGCTGGTGGCCTTACTGCTTAGGGGCCAGGCCTCCTGTCCTTCCCACCCTGGTGCTGCAGGGGTCCCAGCTTAAGGGAACAGCGAGGGGTAGAGTGACACCAGGAAAGGGAGGGTCTAGGACAAGCTTGTCCAACTCGTGGTCCTTGGGCCACATGAAGTCCACGATGGCTTTGAATGCGGCCCAACAAAAATTGGTAAACTTTCTTAAAACATTATGAAAATTATGCATGGACCTTTCCTTTTTTAAGCTCATCAGCTATCCTTAGTGTTAGTATATTTTATGTGTGGTCCAAGGTAATTCTCCTTCCAGTGTGGCCCAGGGAAGCCAAAAGGCTGGGCACTCCTGATCTAGGATGTGTGCTGGGGCCTCAAATTCACAGGAGGGTTTTGTGCCTAATGTCAACCAAAGGCATCTCAATGCTGTTGTGAGCCAGAAGGCTGTTTGGATGAACAACCACTCCTTGAGGTATGAAATTCACACATTTGTGCCCATTTGTGGCCAGACCTAGACTATAATTAATGCAAAAGCAGAGCTCAAATGAAATTTTAATTCACTGTTAAAGACAAAGACCAGGTTTTGTGTCAGAGGGTTTTTTTGGGGGGGTGCGGGATTCCCTGGCTGGGAATTGACAGGCCATGGTGTTGAGAGCACCGAAACCTAGCCACTACACCACCAGGGAACCCTCAAAGTTTTTCTGTCATTCAAGCCTTAACTGTTAAGAGATGAAACCAAGGTCAACAGTGCTGCGCCCCGGGCCACCAAACACGGAGGGCAGGAAGCAGTGTGTGTTTGCCCAGAGGTTGAGACAATATGGCAATGGGCTGCCTGGATGGAAGCATCTAGACAGATCCTTTCTGTCTCTCTGCAGGATCTCTGGCCTGGCTCTGGGGCTCCGAGGGGAAACATCCACTTGGTTCTCCCCCCACCATACACAACCCATCCTGCTCTGGCCTGCACAGGCAGCTCAAGTGTGTGAAACTCCCGAGGAAGTGGGTGCAAGTGGGCACCACTGAGTGGTGTATGGGGACCTGCTGTGTGGGGTGTAAAGTAAGGATGCTTCCAGAAATGTCAGAATGCTGACGATGGACAGGACAACCGCTCCTCAGGGAACACAACACTGTCAGTCTTGGTGGATGGTTCTCACAGAAGAAGGATCATAAGAACAGAAGGGCTTAAGGGAGAGAAAGGCCTCAGGTTCTAGTGTGGTTGCCTGAGGCCTTTGTCATCTGCTTGTAGGGTCCTGGGGCCTGGCGGGACACACATGGGGCACCTAGCTCAGCCCTGGCCCGGGAACAGATGCTGTGTCTGGGGGCTGTGGTTTTCACTGTATCCTACAACATTCATCTCAGGACAGCGGCTGTCCACAGCCAGTAGAAAGGGGTGCCCACCATGGAGCTGGTGCGATAGTCACAGGTGGAGAGAGGGACATGCCCCTAACCCCCCAATTATAGCCACACTCAGGTCAGCAGGCGCAGGTGGGATGGGCCTGGGCGGTCTCCTTGCTCAGGGTCATCAATGAGGTAAGCACAAGTCAGGCCTGGGCACATATTTGTTCTTGGGGACCTCCCCAGCCACCTCTTCCCTGGCCTGGAAGGCAGCAAGGATGTCCTCGGGGAGCAGGGAGCAGGTGACACGGTCTCAGGGGTTGTCGGCAGTGGGGCCCTGACCCTTCCGGTGGAATACATTTTTAAAAAAGGAAGGAAAGGAGCATGGAAGGCTGCTGCGGCAGCGCAGGGCCTCGTACCGTAAAGCACGTCCTGTCTTTTCACCACCTCCCTCTTCTGTTTCTTTGCGTAGGCTGGGTCCACGGAGAGGCTCCAGGACTCGGCCTCAAACTCGTGGGCATCCGATTCGATCTCACTCCGCAGCGAGGCAGTGTAGGGGTCTGAGGGAAGAGCAAGAGGGCACTGCTCAGGGCTGCCCAGCCCAAGTCCCGTGGACACACCGACGTGGGTCCCGGCACTTCCCAGGGTGATGGAGACCACGCGACATCCGGGAAAGCATCGGGGTGATCATACCTTCTACAAAAACGGACTCAGCATTCGAGGATGTAAGTGAGAGGGAGTCATCAGCTGCCTGCTTAAATTTCAAAGAGTCGGCTTCATCCATTTCTCTTGTGACTGGTCTAAATAAAAATCATAAAAACAATTACTTCAAAAAATCGCACTAAACACATGCGCACACCACCGCCCCTACTCTATGAAGGCAAATTAGACTGTTAATCATGGTCCAGAGCTTAAATACTATTTGAGCACTTTCTGAATTTCAATATAAGTCTTAGCTACAGTATGTTGCCGTGTATAATGTGCACTTTTGGCCTAAATTTGAGAGGGAAAAATAAGGATATATGCATTACATGTGGATAGTCCTAAGTCTGTATCTATATAAATGCTTTTAATTTTTAAATATATGCTTATGAGTTAAAAGTATAACTCTAGAAATCAGTAACAATCTCTGTATGCAAAACACTACCCTAAAATATGATAACTGGGTTTTTTTATTATTAAATTTATTGGGGTGACATTGCTTAGCAAGAATGACATAGGCTGGAGGTGTACAATTCTGCAGTGCATCGTCTATGTGTTGCATTACGTGTTCACCACCCAGAGACCGTTTTTCCATCACCATATATTTGATGTTCCCACCTCCCCCTTTACCCTCAGGTATTGACTGTATCCATGAGTTTTTGTTTCTTTGTTGCTTTCAATTTTATAATCCATATATGAGTTATGTTAAAAAATAAATGCTAAAATTCCTTTATAATATAAAAAACAAGTGCCTAAATATAAACAAGTAAAAATTTGAATTAAAAAATTTAAATGAAAGATTTTTTTCCCTGGGAGCTTGGGCCAAAAACAGTGGCATACATTATACACAAAAGTGCATTATACACGGCAAAATACAGTATGTCACAAATAGATTTTGAAAATCAGGAGACTATCTGTCAATGTAATGTCAGGACTTCTTTCATTACTAACTTTAATGTTCAGATACATTCTAAGGGTGTGTTAATCAGACACTTCCTTTACTGGCCACTGGAGCCCCTGAAAGTCTTTCTAGCAAGAGTTAGGTGGACAAGCCTCCCTCATCGAGGGTGGAGGGAGAATACTTTCTAATGGAGAAAGGATAATCCACTCCTTTCCCCACCAACGCATACAAGGATCACCATGATCACAGTTTTTATTACATTTTGATTACATTCAAAGACCTTGAAACACCGGGTTAGGGCATAAATAACGGGATGTGACTTCCACGGCAACCTCGGCAGGACTTCCAGCCTCATCTTGAGTCCAGAAGGGGACCCTGGCTAAGGGTCCTTCAAGAGCATGAAGCAAATTGGCTTCGATGGCCGAGTTCAGCCAGAACACATCAGTTTTTGAAAAAAGGAAATGGAATGACTCTGAAACAAGTGTTAATGGAAATTTCACCGCTTGGTTGGGGGCCCATGAGCCTATTTCACACGCCCCTGAGGGTCTCCTCTCAGAGAGGCTGTCGGCAGGGTCCCCGGGAACGCGACGCCATGCCACACCTTGAGCCCCATCCCTTCACCTGCACTTGATAGCAGAGAGAAGACCTGGCTTACCCGAGTCGTGTCCCAGTTCCTGCCGGGCTGGGTGCTGGCTGTGGACCCCCCTTCTGCGAGACCGTCATGCCGACATTCCTGGACAGGGCCGGGCTGCCATCGGACAAGAGGGTGGCCCTCGGGTGCTCCTTCAGGGACGCTGCGACGGAGGCAAAGACAGAGTTGGTGCTGAGAAAGTGGGCAGGGTAGTGGAGGTGGCCTGTCCGGAAGCCCCGCTCTGACTGTGGCCGCAGCACGGACAGGATCTTGGAAGTCAGCAGCTCATTATCTAGAAAGACATTTTCATTCCATTTCCTAGGAAAGGAGCCATAGAAGGACAGCTCTGGGTGGCTGTGGAATGCGCCATCCCTGCCACTGCCTTTGGAATGCGCATTTCCCATGTTCACGGTCAGGGCTCCCAGATTCTGTGCAGTGCGCTGGTTTTGTACTTCCGTGGGATCCTTCTAGAAATGTAAAGCTGCGTCTTCTCTTACTGTATTGGCTGGTGCAGCAGGTCTGGAGGGCAGGAAATTGGTCCCCACTGTGACCGTGTAGGGTGCAAATCGCACAGTATTTTCTCCTTTGGTAAAATAACAACAACAAAACATCCTGACACCCCTTCTGTCTTCTCAGGGGGTCAGAAGGAGAGAACCGTTTCTGTTCACTGTAAAGAAGCTAAGATCACGAAATAGGGAGCTCTGCGCTTGGTGTGGCTTGTGCTGACATCACACACACGGCTGTAATGACTCTGAGACAGGATGTCAGGATGACTGAGATCCAGCGAGCACGGGGCATGGTGTTAGCAGCATGCACCATGGTTTGTAAGAACCCTCAGAGAATCTGACCACCAAAGAAAACGACGGGCTTTGATCCTATTTCATACGGCGACTGCAAACCAACCTAATATGCAACAGGGGACCCAAAGGGTTGTCCGCACTCATCTGCTCAATAAGAGCTGAGCTATTAGGAAGCATGTATCCTGTGACTTCCCACTCACGGAAAGATGCAACTCCTAGAAAACCAAGCTATTATTAATTAGGCCACTCTCTCTCCTCCTATTTGACACCTCAACCATTTAATTCCAAGCCTGGTTGAGCCAGGCTGCTTGGTTAATTAATTCAAATTCAAAAGCTTCGCTCCAAGACCAACAGCAGCATTCACAAAAAAATCTGTCTGGTGGCCCTTCCCACCTGGCTCCTGGGTTCCCCAGTGCACCCACCTACCCACCGGATTCTCTATGTTATATGACGAAAGCAGCTGGAACTCTGTTCCCAGCAGCAGCGAGACTGTGTGTGACCCTTGGGGTGGGCACGGGGCTGGCACCAGAGGAAAATGGACTTCTCTTAGGAGCTTTTTTCTGGGGTGAGGGGTTCAGCCTTCTGAGTGAATTTTAATTCAAATGGAAGTTTAGGGAGGCTGCAAGTGTACAGGTGGGTATGTGTCCGAGAGAACAATACAGGTAGAGGAGTAATGACAAAAGCTGGTAAATTGAGACTTAATTACTAAGCAGTACGATGCCACTTTATACATACAGAACACACACAAAACCAGCTATTCATTCTTGAATAAAGCTCCACATGGTGAGGATTCCATTTGGGCAGCGACCCCAAACATCACAACATCATGATCAGAAGTGTCTAACAATTATTATAGCAGACAAAAGTGATGAGGCTGTTACTCATATACAAACTCCCATTTACAAAGGCGGAAATCATAAAGTCGAGGCCTTCACGGTCCAGAGCAGGCATTTCCTGCTATTTTGGCACCACATTAAACCCCACCCAGGCTTTTATGACCTGAGTGCACAAATATGGGGCAGATCCTGAAATGCATCCTTTGCCCAGCACCCTAGTACAGCAGATTATTCCTGTGATCTGAGGTCTTCCCCGAAGTGGGATGGATTCTGCTTTAATCACAGTCCACATGAGAAAAAAAAATGCCTTAAACACCCTCTATCAAAGAATCTCTGATTCCAAAGGTTAGGCACCCCAACCCCTGGACTGTTCAAGGGTCAACTGTACTTATTTATTCTGATCATCACCTGCTTCCCCAAGAGAATGCTGGACAGTGCCTCCCACAAAACAGACCAAGAAAGAATTTCTTCATGGAATATTATTCAGCCATAAAAAGGAAGGAAATTCCTACATGCTATAACATGGATGAACCTTGAGGACATCATGTTCAGTGAAATAAGCCAGATGCAGAAGGACAAATATTGTATGAATGAGGCCCCTAGAGGAGTCAGATCCATAGAGACAGAAGTAGAGGGGGGTGCCTGTCTGGGGGGAGGGCAGGGGAGTGAGTGTTTAATGGGGACAGAATGTCAGTGTGGGAAGATGAGAAAGTTCTGGAGATGGATGGTAGCAATGGCTGTATGACAATGCGAATGTACTAATGCCACTGGACTATACTCTTAATAATGATAAAAGTGGTCTAATTTCCTGTTATGTATATTTTACCATCATTAAAATAAAAGAAAAGATTATTTCTTTGGGGTGGTAGACCGACTGCTTCTGTATCTTGATTGTGGTTTTGGTTACTTAAATCTATACATGGGATAAAATTTCATAGAACTATACACTCTCCTTCACCCCCCCCCCCCCACATGACAAATGACAAAATATAAATAGAGTCTGTCTCTGAGTTAATAATATGGTACCAATATCAGTGTCTTCATTTTGACATTGGACTATGGTTACATTAGATATCATCACTGGGGGACACTCAGTGATAGGTACATAGGGACTCTACTAATTTGCAACTTCTTGTGACTTTACACTATTTCAAAACAAAAAGTTACAGTCAAATTTTCATTATTTGCATTAGTGATGTTCTATAAAGTCGTAGTGGACACTGAATCAGCGAATACTGAAGCACTGCTTATAGGAGAAATCCAAGGGGTTCCCTGGTGGCCTAGTGGTTAGGATTCGGTGCTCTCACCACTGCGGCCTGGGCTCAATTCCCGGTCAGGGAACCACACAAAAAGAAAGAGAAATCCAGGGCTAGGATCTTGTGAGCTTCCAGCTACACTTCTGTCAACCAGTCAATATCATAACATTGTGCTATGTGTGTTTCTGTTGGCATACCTTATTTAATATACACTGTCAATCTAGTAAAACCAAACCCAAGGCCAACAGCACAATAACTCATGCCTGAAGAAGTGTGTCTAACTGTATTTTCTCTGTAAGATGCATTACAGCCTGCTTGTGCTTAGGAACACTGGACAGCCCTTTAGCACTATGCTTGGTACCCAGTAAACAGGGAAGTCACCAACAAAGAGTACAAAAAATGTAAAAAATATGGCACTAAATACACTGCAAAAAGGGCACTTGTTTATAGCATGAGCTGCAACAAGGCAAGTGTTGCCTTATTTAACCTTTGCTGGAAATGTGCACATTGGGTGACTCGACTTTTTGGCTATTCTGTGCATGTCTGAGAAAGACCACAAGAGCCCTACAGGTATTGATTTGGGGGTTACAATACATTTTAGCAAGTAGGGGAATCCATAAACACAGAATCTGTGAATAATGAGGATTGACTATATATTAAAAAGTCTTTAAAGAGAAGTTATATATTTTAGAACACCTTTGTTTGCTCAAACACACACCACAGAGCTCTGATATTCTTTGTACTTCTTCATAATATACACACTTCCAAAAAGTATTTGAGGTAGCCTTCTATTTTGGCGGGGGGGGGGGGGACTTTTCATAGAGAAGTTCAGTGATATGTATTTGGTGGCCATGTGACCACTGAGATAAATTATTCTTTTTCCTTTGGAGCAGTCTAATCACCACCACCTTCAAGCTACTTAAGACTTAAAATAAGAGATGGACAGTTACCAGTTGAGTCTTTCTATAACATATATACAGCCTTGAAAATAACTGCTTAATCAAGACAGGAGCCAGTACCTCCACCACAGACCAGTTGTACTAATCTTTTAATTCTGTTATTTTTGATGCCCTGACATCTGGGGCCTGTCCCCATCGTGCCAGGAGTATCTGGTTCCCAGAGATGGTTAGGGCTCATCTATAGTAAGAAGAGCTCCTTTCCCATGCAAACCAATCAGGCCAGAGCCCACACACCCAACTACCTCCTCATGGAGCTCTCATACCCAAGGCCACTAGCCACCTGCCTTAATCATTAATCACCCCAGAACCAAATGGGGCCAGCCCCTGTGCCCCAGAGCCCAATGAAATTACTCACATGCACCAATTCTGATCCTATTTACCCTGCCTTCCCACTTCTGCCCCGGGGAAACCACAATAAAGGCTCTTGCCCATGTTGTCTTCTCCCTCCCTCTACTTCCTGACCAATCTGGTGCCTCCCCAGTGGCCCCAATACATGCCATAGTGAGGATGGGTGAACCTTGAAAATATCATGCTGAGTGAAAGAAGTCAGCTACAAAGGATCACACATTGTAGGATTCCCTCTATAGGAAATGCGCAGGATAGGTAAGTCCATAGAGACACAAAGCAGATTAATAGGTGTCTAGGACTGGGGGAAGGTTGAAGGGTGACAGATAATGGGTATAGGGTTTCTTTTTGGGGTTTTAAAATTGATTGCATTGACTCTGAATATACTAAAAGCTACGGAACTATACACTTAAATGAATGATTTGTACAGTATGTAAATTACATCTCAGTAAAGCTATTAAACAAACTCCTGTGAGGAATAGCCATCTTTCTGCAGGAGGAGATCAAGCCGTTTGATTTGTGGTTCAACACACAGTACGAGTTAATCATCATGACCTTGGCTGTGAGAGAGGCAGGAACACATACTTATCCTGCTGTCACATTTTCCTAAAGCAGACAGCCATGGTGCGGACACATGGGCGGTGATGTGGCGCTGGGATCCGGGCCCCAGAGCAGACTTCAGCAGAGCGCTGCCATAAAGGCCTCTTAGGAGCCTAATTAGCACTGTCTGCCCTCTGCTGAGAGTGCCATCGATTGGCGTGCACTGGGCCCACTGCAGTGACTGTATACCACAGAGCTGTTTCTACGAGGGGACCCAGAGGAGAGGCAGGGATGAAAATAAGAAGCGAACAGTGAAAATGGAAAAAGTTCTTTGCCTGGGGGGAAGGGGGAACATACAACCCTTTCTCAGCAACAAACACAGATGGCAGCCTGCTCTCAAGATGATTTTTTAAAGCCTGTTTTGTCTTGGTTTCTCGAGCTGAAGAGCTGTCTTCTGAGCCAATCAGACGACGAAGCTTACATGACAGACACCGGGATCCTACCTACATTACTTTACTTGGACAACAGACCCCACCACGAAGTTCAGGTTAATAGGGGCTATTTTCCAGTGTAGTTATGCTCCTTATGTGACCTCCAGTCCATCCTAAGTCCTTATGCCATAAACTTTCCCTCTAATACAAAGCGTCACCTCATTAACCCTTATAGGATGAATCCTAAGGGCCTACAAGGAATTCCATTAACAAGACTTAATAGTTATGAATCTGTTGAAAGTCATTTTTCTAGGAAGCCCAGTATGACATATCAGGTGATCCTCTTAATAAGTTTTAAATTGTCCTTTCTAATCCTGAAACACAATGATGTCTAGAAAAATCAACTTTCAAGCAAGGATTTTACGTTCTAAACGGCAGCTTCCTCCTGCTGCTCAATGGGAAAGAAACTGGAAATACCTTTTGAAGGCAGCTGGGCCCTGGCACAGAAGTGCCTGCAGTTTTTGCAAAGGTCACACAGGTCAGACAAGTGGCATCTTTAGGCGGGAACAGCCTTCTCCAGCTGCACAGCAGTTTCAAAGGCTCAGCCTCGAAATAATAGCTCCTTTTCTCTTCCTTAGGGAGGCCCTGTGTCCCCTCCCTGTTCCCCATTCGCTGTCTCAGTGAAGACTTTTCTTTCAGGCTGAGGGTGTTGCCTGTCTCTGCAGAGTTCTAGTAAGCACCAGCTGCGGGCGAGTGTTCGAGAGACAATTAAGAAAATCTGATACAAGATGAAGTTTTCAGTTCACAGTTCAGCTGCCCGAGAACAGACAAAATCGATGCCAAGAAGACTCATTGATTTCTCTGTCCTGCTTCATTTTGACATTACACAAGCAAGATGGTATAAAAAAGAACAAATGCTACTACCCAGTAAGAAAAATACATGGTCCCCCTCTTCCCAAGTCAGGTCACACTTAGGGAACACCATTTAAAAAATGTACCTTCTTGATTTGTATGTAGAAAACTTACAAATCAGAAAAAGATATAAAAGCAGAAATAATCCATAATGCCACCATCCAGTTATAAATAGCATACTGGACATGCAGGTTATGCCATTCATTGAGCAATTTATAAGGTGACCCTTGAAAAATGCAGGAGGAACCCTCTGCACAGTAAAAAAAAAAAAAATCTGCCTGTAACGTCTGACTCTCCCCAAACCTTAACTACTAATGGCCAACTGTGGACTGGAAGCCTTACCAATAACATAAAAAGTCAATGAACACATATTTTGTTAAGTTATATGTATTACATACTGTTATCTTACAATAAAGCTAGAAAAAAAGAAAATCATAAGAAAGATATACATTTAGTTCTTTTTATTTATTGATACCATAAGGTTGTCTGTCATCTGTCAGTACCTACATCAATATTGTCTTAAATGATACAAAATACTGTAGGTGTTATATGTATTACTAACACTGACATAAAAAAATGAAAGGATAATGTAAAAATTTCGTATTTTTTTACAGGTATAATGATTCAAGCATTGATAATAAAAAGCAGCACATGACTGCTTCATGGTAGCCTAGTGTAATCAATATGATTGCTTCATTATGGTAAGGAATCTCAGAAAATTTTTCCAATATATTTATTGAAAAAAATCTGTGAGTAAGGTACTCATGCAGTTCAAACTGTATTGTTCAAGGGTCAACTGTACTTGTGAGTCACAATATGATAAAATCATATTTTGTATTATTCTATGGATAATTCTGGAAGTTAAAAATAGGAAGAGTAATGACGCCCGTGTCCATAGGTGTAAACATGAACCTCAACTTCATGTTTTCAGAAAAATGAACTCAAAATGGAACAGGTTGAAATGGAAAATGTAAAACTACAGAACTTATTATGGCAACACAGGTGAAAATTTTTAGGAGCTAGGGCTTGTATAGTAAAGACTTCTTTGATAGAACACCAAAAACCTAACCCACAAAAGAAAAAAAAAATCTCCATCATAAATAAGAACTTTTGCTTGTGGAAGACCCTGTTATGAAGGATGCAAAGACAGTCTACAGGGCAGGAGGAAATACCTGCAAACTGCCATCTGACAAAGGACTAGTATATTTTAGAACATATAACGAGCTTTCAAAACTCAATAATAAAAATACAGACAACCCATTTAGAATATGAGCAAAAGGCATGAAAGTACATCTCACCAAAGATAAACAATCCAAAAGCACATGAAGAGATGTTCTACATCATTAGCCACTACAGAAATATAAATTAGCTTTTTTTTTTTCAGGCGGCCGCGAACATGGCGGACATTCAGACTGAGCGTGCCTACCAAAAGCAGCCAACCATCTTTCAAAATAAGAAGAGGGTTCTGCTTGGAGAAACTGGCAAAGAGAAGCTTCCGCGGTACTACAAGAACATTGGTCTGGGCTTCAAGACACCCAAGGAGGCCATTGAGGGCACCTACATTGACAAGAAATGCCCCTTCACCGGTAATGTCTCCATCCGAGGGCGCATCCTATCTGGCGTGGTAACCAAGATGAAAATGCAGAGGACCATTGTCATCCGCTGAGACTACCTCCATTACATCCGAAAGTACAATCGCTTTGAGAAGCGTCACAAGAACATGTCCGTGCACCTGTCTCCCTGCTTCAGAGATGTCCAGATCGGCGACATTGTCACGGTGGGTGAGTGCCGGCCCTTGAGCAAGACTGTGTGCTTCAACGTGCTCAAGGTCACCAAGGCTGCAGGTACCAAGAAGCAATTCCAGAAGTTCTGAAAATGGATACCTGCTCATTCCACTGAACAAAATAAAGTTATTTTCTCAGTCATTGAAAAAAAAAAAAAATTAAAAAAAAAAAAAGAAATATAAATTAAAGCTAGCTAGGGAGTAGCAAAAAAAAAAAATAGTGATGACTCTAAATGCTGGTGAGGTTGTGGGGAAATTGGATCACTTGTATGTTGCTGGTGGGAATGTAAAATGGGGCAGACACTGTGGAAAATAGCTGGGCAATTTGTAAAGGAAACTAAATAATTGGACCCCTGGGTATTTGTCTCAGAGAAATGCAAAACTCATGTCTGGACAAAAACCTGTACATGACTGCTCATAGTAGCTTTATTCGTAATAGCCCCCCAAATGGAAACAACCTAGATGTCCTTCAAGGGGCAAATGACTGGACAAATTGTGGTCCATCCACACCGTGGAATACTACTCATCAAGGAAAAGGACCTACTGATAACATGCAACAGCCTGGGTGGATTTTATGGGCATTACACTGAGAGAAAAAAGCCAATCTCAAAAGGTCACGGTATGATTCCATTTATGTAACACTCTTGAAATGACAAAATTAGATGGCAGAGATGCTGAACAGATAAGTGGCTGCCGGGGTCAACAATGGCAGGGGCAGGGGAGTGGTGTGACCCTGAAGTGGAAGCTCAAGGATGATCTTCGTGGTGATGGAACAGTCCTGGATTTTTTTTTTTTTTTTTTTTTTTGCTTTTTGGTATGTGGGTAACTCCCTGACTGGGAATTGAACCCAGGCCGCAGCGCTGACAGTGCCAACGCCAAAGCCTTAAGCCACTACACCATCAGGGAACTCCCCAGTCCTGGATCTTGAAGACGGTGGTAGTGATGGGAACCTGCTCCTGTGACAAAATGGCACAGGACACGCACACCTTGTCACAATATCTATCTCCTGGTTCTGACATCCTATTCTAGTTACCAAAAGAAGGGGTCAGTGGGGAAAATGAGGTGGAGGGGATGCATGAATTTTACCACCTGTGCAATCTACTGAGTCTATAGTAATTTCAAAAGGGGAAGTCTGCAACACACAAAGGCAGCATCACCAAAAGAGAACACTCATGTGCACTCTTAGTCTGCTCAGGCTACTGTAACAAAATGCCACAGTCTGGATGGCTTAAACAACAGAAATTTATTCCCTACAGTTACGGAGGCTGGAAGTCCAAGGTCAAGGTGCCAGCACATTCAGGGTCCTGGTGAGGACTCTCTTCCTGGCTGGCACATAGCCACCTTCTGGCTGTGTCCTTATACACTGCAAGTTCTCTTCTTACAAGGGCACTAATCCCATCCCAGGGCCCCCCACCCTCATGACCTCATGTGACCCTAATCACTCCCCAAAGGCCCCACCTCTGAACAGCATCACACTGAAGATTAAGCTTCAACGTGGGAATTTGGGGGGGAACACAATTCAACCCACAGCACCCACTAATGAATAAAACCATGCTTCCTGAGATTCAGAACTTGCCTGATTGACCACTGCACAGCTCAGAAGGAGCAGCCTTCCTCTCCCCACCTTCCCATCACCTCTCAAAGGGAAGACCAAAGGGCAGGGCCTCTCAGGAAGGATTACTGGAGAAGGTGACAGACACCCAACGAAGACCTCAGACAGATGTTCTGATGGCCAAGGAGGAGGGTCTGGGAATGGTTCTTTGTAAGAAAGCAGGTTTCAGAACATTCAAAGAGGGTTATTTAGAAAAATCAGAAATGCCAGAGTGCCTTAAGGCCAAGCACCTTAATTTGGGGAAACAACCAAGACTATGACAAATATAAAAAGTGATGAGAAAACACAGGGAGATAAACTGACAATCCAGCTCCACTGAAAGCTGGCCAAAAGCACGACTTTCTCCTGGGTGGAAAATGAGGGATTTTGTGCAGCTGCCTTCCCAGGGGGTCACTATGTAAAACAGAAAGGGGCAAACATGTGCATGGACATTAAGCCCTGGGCTCAATTCAGCTCAAACCAAGGGCCTCCTGGGAGGGATTCGGAACAGCACCTGACAGGGAACTGGTGGCCTGGTCAGGGCCTTGGGTCTCAGGTGTCCCCTCCTGTACCCTCCTGCTAGCACAGACCTGTGGCTGAGGAACCCCTGGGTCCATGTGGACTCTCATAATGGGGTTGCTCTTTGCCAAGCTGGGGGCCTCTCCTGGAACCAACAGGACTGAGTATTGTTGGGGTTCCCTCCTTCTTTTATGTGCTTTTTCCTTGTGGGAAAATTTACATAATATTTATCATCTTGACCATTTGTAAGTGTACAATCCAGCTGCATTACATTCACAACATTGCGTAACGATCACCATCATCTATCTCTACCCAAAAGATTTTCATCATCCCCAACAAAAAACTCTGTCCCCATTAAACACTAAGTCCCTGCCCCCAGCCCCAGCATCCACCATTCTACTTTCTGCCTCTATGGATTTGCTTCTTCTGGGTCCCTCACCTAAGTGGAATCACATACATTGACCAGTCTCAAGTAGAAAGAGGGTCTGCAGTGGGATGCCAAAGGCTGTTTCCTCAGTTTCGCCTGAGATGAGGTCACAGAAGACTCTCATATCAAATTCATTCTGCATCAGGCTGATTTCACTTAGCATGTTTTCAAGGTTCTTCCATGTTATGAATGGAATGTTGTGTTTGTTTCCTTCCAAAATGTATCTGTTGAGGTCCTAACGCTCAGTGTGATTGTATTGGGGATAAGATCTTCTAAGGAAGTATTTAAGGTTAAGTGAGGTCACCGGTGGGGCCCTCATCCCATTAGGATTAGTGTCCTTATAAGGCACCAGAGAGCTAGATGGCAACTTTTCTGTCAGTGGAAAATTATTCCCAAACAAAAGGTTTATTCTTTTTTTTTTTAAAGCTAATATTGGGATGAACTGAAATTTGTTACAAAACAAAAGAATAATTAAAAAAAAATGTGTGTGTGTGGCTCTAAGTTATGTTAAAAAAGAAAAATATGGGTCAGACCCCTGTCAGGGTAGAAAGAGCGGGTAACACAACACTTGGGGACACTCATGTTCATAGCAGCATCACTCACAACAGCCAAAAAGTGGAGGAAACCCGAGTGACCATGATGGATGGTGGATAAACACACTGTGGTCCATCCAGACAAAGGAAGTTATTCAGCCTGGAAAAGGAAGGACATTCCGACAGCTGCTGCAACATGAACGGACTGTGAGGACATCATGCTCAGTGAAATAACCCAGACTCAGAAGGACAGATTCTGTGTGATCCCACTCATAGGAGGTCCCTAGAGGAGTCAGACTCACAGAGACAGGAAGTCGGTGGTGGGGGGCCAGGGGCTGGGGTTGAGGGGTGGGGAGAGTGAGTGTTTGATGGGGACAGAGCTCCAGTTTGGGAAGGTGAGAAAGTTCTGGACAAGGACGGTGGTGATGGTTGCATAACAATGTGAATGTGCTTAATGCCAATGAGATGTACACTTAGAAACATGGTAATATTGGTAAATTTTATGTATATTTTACCACAATTAAAAAGAAAAAAAGCGGAACCCAGAGTGCCCACAAAATACCATTTGACAAAGAAGCAAAGAGACTCCTGAACTTCAGTCTTCCTTGTTGGTAAACTGGTACTTCAATTGGAAAGGGTCAGAGAAAATGTGCGTATAAGGGTGTCAAAGGTCAAGGTCCGAAGAAAGGAAGAGGAGTGACAGAGGGACAAGCAGCTCACCTCACTTCACCTGGCACACGGCAGCCGCCGAATACAACTGCACAAGCTAAAGTCGTCAGATTGGATGAATTTCACCCCAGACACAGAGACAATTCACAGTGAGACCGGCCGGCCGGCATCTGTGTGGCACCTTTGGGGAGGTGGGGAGGACAGAAGTCATAGAAGGCCGCAGGAGGGCAAAGAATCCTGATTTGCAAATGGAGAAAGTCAATCTTACAGACTTGACCACAAAGTGGCAGAAAATGGCTTGGGAGCCATGAGCACAAAAAAAGGCTGTGAATCCTGGGTTTCCTGTTTCCTTTCAGAAATGAAGACTAAACTCTGAGATTTGCTTTGCAGCCCTGGAGCAGAGTGAACAGAGAGACGATGTTTATGGCCATTACGGCGAAGGAGCGGCTCTGGGCATAGTGGGGAGATGGGGTAGGTGCAGGCCCCTGGGGTGTCAGCAAGGTGCTGGCTGAGTCCCTCATGCCATCCTTGTGAATTCAAGGGGTAGAGACAAACAGGATGAGGGCAGGTTGGGCAACTTTATAATAAGCATTCACACTCGAGTTCAGTAACTGACTGACCTCAAGTAGAAAGAGGGTCTCTAGTGGGATGCCAAAGGGCTGTGTCCTCAGTCTTGCCTGAGATGAGGTCACAGAAGGTTTGCACATCAGATTCACAGATGACGTGAGAGGAGCTGCCTCAAAAGGTGTTTGGAAATGAAGACTGAGAGACAAGTTAACACAGGCTTCAATGATGGAAACGTGAAGAGTCAGCAAAGGTGGGTGGGGTGCGGGGTACAGGTAAAAGTACCAAGAGTGTTGTTGAGGGACCGTGGCAAGTCTCAGTAAACCAACAGTGTGGTGCACACAGGTCGTCTTAGGTTGAACCAACATCAGGGATGACAGGGGGCAGGAGGGCCAGCTGCTGCCAGCCATGCCTGCTGGGGAGCGTATCTCGAGCCTGAGCCAATTTCATCACCTGGACAGCTGTGTTGTGACAAGTGTCACTGGTTGGGGGGGGGGCGGGGTCGGACACAGGGGACCTGAGGACCCCATGGGGCCACGGGGGGCACACTCACAGGGTGGATAGAACAAGTGAGGACCCCAGCCACGACCTGAGAGGAAGGGTGGGAGAACGGGGATGTTGCTCGGAGGAAAGGAAGCCAGATGCTGGAAGGTGGTCCTCACGGAAGGTGGTCCTCATGCAGCAGGCTCTCTAACGGGGGGATGGACGTCAGTGCTGATGAGGAATTTCTAGTTTTTTTGCTTTTTTGTTTTGGTGGTTCCCTGGCTGGGAATCGAACCTGGGCCGCGGCACTGAGTGCACCGAAATCTAGCCACTACACCACCAGGGAACCCCAAGGAATTTCTCGTTTTAAGTAACAAGCAGCAACCACACAGTACCACATAAAGCCAGAAGCCACCACCACTCCGGTTTGAGCACATGTCTTTCCATTCCTCTTAACTCTTTACCTTCGGTTAGGTTGAACCATCACTGATAATCACTTACGATCCACAAGAATGACCACTTCACACGCTGCACCTGCTGCACGGGTGAGCTCCCACTGAACACGCAATCCTGCACCCGGCCGTTCTGCCTACGATGGTGCTGCAGACATTATGCCATACTGTACAGTGTATTTCAGAGATCTTTTACTATTTCTTTGTCAGAGAAATCCTTTGCAACAGTGGTAAAGCCACTTATTAAACTGCAACCCTGCCCCAGTGTCACGTTCCTGGGGTGCTCTGGACATTTCACGTAGTGATAAATAAAACGCAGATGGGCATCTGTGTGGAACGTTTCGTCGACACGAAACGATTTCGTGGGATAAATTTTTATTAGTGGCTGGCTCTCCCTGTGCCATGTTTCCAAAGCCCAACTTCGTGGCATCACAGCACAGACTGCCTGTGCTCCCCACGAACCATAAGCTGCTTAGAGCAGGCCGGTGTCTGCCTGGTCAAGCACTGTATCCGCAGCTGCTGTTGAGCATACTAGGTGGCAGGTCTGAGCTCTTAGCATTCATTCACCAAACTTCTACTGAGCACCATGGCGCACTGGGAACACGCCTCCCTGTCCCTGGGAACTTGGACTAGACACTCGCTTCCCAGAAGAGGTGCCCCCCCGCAGCCTCGTCACTCCATGCTCTCCCCCTACGTTCGCCGCGGCCCCGACCCATGCTCTCCATCTGTGTAGGGCCCTCCCGCATGCCTGCAGTACAAGCCCTGGGAATTTAGCCAAGGGTGTGACCTCCTTGGGAGGCCCGTTCAGACTTGCCACTCCTGTCCCACCCCACCTGCTGCCCGAGTGTCTCAGCACACACCTGATTAGCGTGCCAGTGGCTTTGGTATAAAGTCCTGACTCCCTGGCCTGGTCATGCCAGACTCTCTGGGATATGGGCCCCTCCCAGGCCACCCAGAGTCCCTCTGGGCTGCCTATTTCCACCCCCTCTACACACACACTCACGGCCTAGGTCTTCCTGCATGCTGCCCTTCCCCTGTGTCACCTGATGGCTTTAACTGCACTGGCTCATTAAACCTTGACCTCCTTGGGGACAAGGGTCAGGTGTCACTCATCTCTGGGTGCTGGCATTGCCTTCCTTACGTGCACAGTCAGCCGGCTCATGGGTACACAGACTTAGTCCCTCCAAAGGAGGGCAGGAGGCACACAGAGGAGAGGGATCGGGGAGGGCACCCAAAAATGAGGGTGCAAGGGCCCAATGTAAGCCCATTCGTGGCTATTTTACGTTAAAGGCAACCTGCTGCCTTAAGGGCTATTCTCCTTGGTAAAATTAACATAAAAATCTCCACTAACAGGCTAGCTGGTGGCTAGATCTGGCAGAAGATGGGAATAGGACATGGTTAGGAAGTGAGTGGCTGTCAACCTTCATGACTCATGTTTTAATGAAGTCCCCTGCCCCGGAACTTGATGCCGTCTGCTGACCCTGCCCCGGCCCCTGTCCTGGGCACCCTGCAAGCTGACTCCCAGCCCCCGTCTTCTTGGGTCTCCAGGGGATGCTTGCTGTCTGTCTGACTTAACAAGGGCAACCCACCCCTGCCCGCACTTCCCCCAGTGCTCACAGACATCACCACCCTCGGGGACTGGGTCCACATATCTGCCCTCGGCCCCAGTGTGTGGGCCTTCCTAGTAGGTTTCAATGTGCTGTGTCCACTGGAAGGCTGTGTCCACACTACTTGCCTGTGATCGGGGTTATGGGCCTTGTGGTCCCTAGCTTGTCAGCGAAAAAATGGGAGGGGCCCCCGGAGGTCTCATCTCTAACCCCCAAGAACAGGACTTGACCTCCCTCAGGTTCCTCCACCCTCAGAATTCTGAGTTACCATTCTTTGAAATTCAGAAGGCTCTTCAGAACCTTTCAACACTGGTAAGTGACTTTTGACAAGAAAAAGATTTGCTAGCACACTAAGAAAAAATTGGGGGTCCATGGTGAGAAACCACAGTCTCCACGAAAACCACCCGAAGCTGCTCTTCCTCTGGAAATACCTAGAAGCCAGTATGAAACGTACATGTTGCTAACGGGAAACCCAGTAGACTCTCAGTTAACTGGCACCCATGGGGGTTAGTAGACGCCGGGTAAACGTTAAGTAGACGCTCCATTAATCAAAACTCAAGCAAGCGATACTTTCAAGCAACTGGCAAAATCTGAAGCAACTGGTAACAATATTTTGCCGGTCGCTTGAGAGTTCCAGTTGTTTGAGTTCTGGTTAGCAGAAAGTCCCCTGTATTAACACAAGGCCTTTATCCTGGCAGAAGCAGTTCGTGCCCTTTCAGTGTGCCCGCAAGCACTCCAGCATCATTCTGTGACATGACATGTACAAAAATACTATTCTGATTGTGCGTGCGGGGAAAACTGAGGTTGAAATGGGCGAGTTGGGCAGAGATTTAGATGCTGAGTTCAACACCTGATATACTGTCTAGGAGTGAATTCTTATTCTTAATAAATCTTAACTTCAAAGAGTTTTTTTATGAGGGGAGAATTGCCAGTTTAATTATTTTATTGATAAATAACGTATGTTTCTAAAGTAATATCTAGTACCAAGATTTCTTTAAGTTATTCTTGTTTAATAAAGATAAGAACAAACTAAGACAAACTGCTACAGGTGAGTCATTTTAGGGGGAAAAAAAAGAACAAAGTGGAACATTCTTGGGCATAAATCCAGCCAGCTGCATATTACTGTTCGGAAGTACAAAATGTGGTCCCAACTCTTCACCTGCAAAGATTCCTGGCTGATGAGAAATGGTTCTCATGAAATGCCGATAAGGGCGCATGAAAAAAATGTTACCCATGTCGCTGTACCTGAATTTGATCCCTCTTGGTTAACAGCATAAGAATGAACTTCCAATGTAATAAAAAGTCAAAATGAAAATGAATCAGTACTCTTACCGCTGCTTCCACTCACAAACATCTCTGTGCGCCATCGTTATTTGCATGGCTGTGAATGTTTGTAATCACAGTGACTATACAAAACAATCCCCATTTTTCGCGGTGCTGTGGTCTTTGTATCACTTTAACCCCTTCCCTGTTGTCAGATGTTCGATGCCTTCCAATTACATACACAAGTCTCAGACAGAATTATGGAGGCAAACGTTAGAAATGCTTTATGATTTTAGATATGCATCACCAAACTGTTTTCCCAAAGTACTGTACCAACCAGTGCAACACCGTGCAGGAAAATATGTTCAAGGGAAGAAAATCCCTGAAGATGATAGAACGAAATGACAACTAATTGTAGTTGCATGAAATTATGGGTGTTTCCACCTATTTTTCTATTTTCCCAATTTCCTATAGTGGTTGCATGACTTTTACAATTAAAAAAAAAATTACTATGAGGAGGAAGCTGGATGTAGGCTACATAGGAACTCTCTGAATAATCTTTTTTTTTAACTTATTTAACTTATCCGGGTGACCTTGGCTATTAAAATTATTAGCAGAATCAGGCACATTTTGATATATATCATTCTCTTCCAAAACAGGTTTTGGAGTCAGGTGGAATGACTTGGCCATTGACTTAGTCCCCCTGAAACTGTTCAGTCATTCCTGAAAAACAATAAATGAAATCTACCTCATGCGGCTCTTGGGAGGATTAAATTAGGAAGTAATTCTAAAGAGTCTAGGAAGAGAGCAAGCAGTCAGCTGCCAGTGCCCTCATGCCCGCCGCTAATACCCAGGCCCTTAAAGGCAGACGCGACCATGGGCCTGGGGGTCATCACCAGAATACGTGAAATCCTCAAACACTGGAGGTGGAGGAATGAGGTTTAGCTTCTCCTAGCTGACCCTTGCACTGTCCAGGCAGTCACTGCTTAGAAAAGGGTCATACTTTCCCCAAAATTATAACAACAACAACAACAACAGTAGTAGTAATAATAAAGTTCACAAATCTGTCCGGAAAACTTAAAACACCTCTCTGAGAATAATGGTGTCTGAGTGAGAGCGACCCCCAGCCTGGAGGAGCCCAGGTGACCAAGGAGGTGGTGTGGTAACAAATAATTATGGGATGTCCAGTCCTGGGAGCTGTGAGTGTCCCAAGGAAGAAGGCGAGTTGTTCTGCCTGGGAGTAGGGGGTCAGAAGGGGAAGGCCATGGCAGGGGAAGGTGGTGGGCAGAGGCCACATGGGCTGATGGCCTACTGGGCAAAGTGGTTAAAGCACCAGCAGGGGTTGGGGGAGGCAGGCAGGGAGCATGGGAATGGGGAGGGAGAGAGTGTGGCCAGAGATGAGGATCAAAAGGTGGGCTGGCTGGGAGTGTGCCACCCTCAGGCACTTTGACTACCCGATGGGGGGGAGGTCTCGGGGAAGGAAACGCACAATTAGACCTGTGCTCCATGGAGATAATGGTGATGCACAGATGAGAGATTAGACAGAGACAGAGAAATGACAGAGGGAGGGAACCAGTTAACATTCTGAGTGCCAGGTGACAATGTCCTATGCAGGCAGAGGGTAGCGGGGCAGGATGGGAGTCCAGAGGCAGGACCAGTGGGCTTGGCGCTCTCTGTAAAGATCGGGGTGGATGGAGGAAATCAGGATGACCGGGACACCTGGTTTGGGCCCCTGGGCACTGTCTTCATTGAGGTGGACTAGAAGAAGCAAGGGAGGTGAGGACAGAGGCAGGAAGATGCCAGAATTCTCACTGTGGACGTGTTCGGTCCAAAATGATCCCTAGGACACTATGGCACAGAAGTCCTGAGGCAGCTGCAAATGCATGTGAAGTCAGGATAACAGTTAACCTGAGGGTATGTGGGAGCGATCTATGTGTAGGAAAGCTGGAACATGCAATGAAAATAAGATGACAGTACAGGCGTACCTCGTTCTATTGCACTTCACAGATACTGCATTTTCATTAACATCGGGGCAACACTTTCCACCAGCAAAAAGATTGAAACTTGCTGAAGGTTCAGATGATGGGTAGCTTATTTTTTTTAAAGCAATACAGTATCTTAAAATTAAGGTATGTGCATTGTTGTTTAGACATAATGCTATTGCACACTTAACAGACTACAGTAGAGTGTAAACATAACTTTTATGTGCACTAGGAAACCAAAAAGGTTATGTGACTTGCTTTACTATGATACTTGTTTTACTGCAGTGGTCTAGAGCAGCAGTACCCAACCTTTTTTGGCACCAGGGACTGGTTTCATGGAGGATAATTTTTCCATGGACAAGGGGGTGGGGTGGGGGATGGTTCTGGGTTGGTTCAAGTACATGACATTAATTGTACACTTTATTTCTGTTATTATTACATTGTAATATATAATAAAATAATTATATAACTCATCACAATGCAGAATTAGTGGGAGCCCTGAGCCTGGGTTTTGATATGAGTCTGCAAGCAACTGATTTATTAGTCTCTGTGCACTCAAACATCTCTGCTAATGTTAATCTGTTACTGCAGCCGCTCCCCAGCACCAGCATCACCGCCTCAGCTCCACCTCAGTTCATCAGGCACCAGATTCTCATAAGGAGTGCACAACTGAGATCCCTTGCATGCGCATGCGCAGTTCACAGTAGGATTTGCATTCCTATGAAAATCTAATGCCGCAGTGATCTCACAGGAGGCGGAGCTCAGAGTAACGAGCGATGAGGAGCAGCTATAAATACAGATGAAGCTTCGCTTGCTTGCCTGCTGCTCACCTCCTGCTGTACAGCCCAATTCCTACAAAGATCAGTACCAGTCTGCGGCCTGGGGGTTGGGGACCCCTGGTCTAGAGCAGAGCCTGCAATATCTCTCAGACAGGCCTATAGCTGAAGACAGAGATTCTGAAGAATGGTATTTAGTAAAAGCAGGGTGTTGGATATGATCTCTCTGGGTGAATAGGCATAATTGTAAACACCATATTCTAAAGCAACTTCCATTTATTAGGTCCACGCTGATAACTGAAGCCTCTTCTCTATCCATGTGCATAGCACAAGGCAGGACTGATGCAAATGTCAGATGAGACACGCTGTAGCTGTCTGCCTGCAAACTTCTGTTTAACCAGAACCATTTCTATTGTTTTCAGAGCTATGTATGCCAACAGTACTTGCTATTAAGTTACATTCTAAAGACAAAATGCTACTTAAACTCATGAACCACCAGTGCAAAAGAGTTAGTGCTTCTATGAAACTAAGTCAGATGTTCTGGAAAAGCTTATAAGCAAGTCATTAAAAACAAGAAAAACAAATACCATCTGATTAGGAGGTGAGCTAAGCCCCCTTCCCTGCCCCCAAAGAAAAACAGGAGAAATGATCATAGAAACCTAGAAGGATTTAGCATTCAGATGGCTTCTGGTTTCTTTAAATTCTCATTAAATAAAAATCAGAGAGCAGAGTTTATATGTCTGGTTTAAAGTAAGAAAAATAACAGGGATTTCCATTCTCAAAGGAAAGGCTGTAGGATCTATACCAAAAGGTCGGCAAATAAAAACACACTTAGTTAAATAAAATATTTAAGGCATACGACTTGTAAAAATAATTGTTGGCCTTCGGTGATTTTGAGCGCTCACAGGCTGCAGCCTGTGCCCTGGGCTGGGCTATCCTGCAGGCAGCCCCCTACCGTGGAATGTGTGTAGTTCAAAAAGTGCAGCCACAATGGAAATAGTATGGAGGTACCTCAAAATTTTAATAGGACTGCCATGTGACCTAGCTATTCATTCCACTTCTGGCTATTTATCCAAGGAATACGAAAACACTAATTCAAAAATATATATGAGCCCTTATGTTCATTGCTCTAAGATATGGAAGCAACCTAGGTGTCCATCAATGAATAATGAATGGATAAAGAGCTGGTAGAGATGTACAACAGGCCATTACTCAGCCATAAAAAAGAGTGAAGTGTGGCCATTTGTGACAATGGATAGACCTTGAAGGAATTACGCTAAGAGAAATAAGTCAGCCAGAAAAAGACAAATATTATATGATTTCACTTATACGTAGAATATAAAAACAAAACAAATAAAAAAAATGAACAAACAAAACAAAAACAAACTCACAGGTACAAAGAACAGACAGGTGGTTACCAGAGGGGAAGGGGGGTTGGGGGTAAGTGAAAGGGGTAATGGGGGTCACTTGCATGGTGATGGATAGCAACTACACCTTTGGGGGTGATCACTTTGTAGTGTACACAAATGTCAAATTATAATGCTGTACACTGGAAACATATAATTAAAACAAAAAGCAAACACTGCAAAGGTAAGGGCCACCTGGGCAGGCTGTGGGTTGAGAAGTCTGTGCCCAGGGAAAAGGGCCCTGCCCAGAACCCCTGTGTGACTCATTCACACCCTGCGTGAGCCTGTCCTCGAGCTGGCTGGTCCAGGTGGTGTGGAAGAATGCATGTGGACACTGTGCAAGTGATACGGTTACAAGCTGGGGTGGCTCCCTGGCATGATGAGTGTCAAAAGAAAAGGGGTTTGGGGGAGGGTGAATCAGAGAGGACTAAGGAGATGCCAAAAGCAGGCTTCAATTAAGGGAAAGTAACAAAGAGCATGCTCCCGAGACAGGCTGGGGACAAGGAGCTCCCTTTATAGCAGACGGGGCTCCCCAGGCTGTGGTAAAGAGGCTGCAGGTGCGCCTGGGTGCAGGGGACAAATGTGGGCTGGAGAGAGGACACACCTGCAGTGCGGAAGTAAAGGGGAAGGTGCGCTAGGAGGTCCAACCTGGGAGGTCTCTCCATTCACCAGTGCAGGGAAAGACACCCCTGGAAACAAGTACAGGTGCTCCTGTGTCCCCATAAACCCATCGTAAGATAAAGATACTGTGAAGTCGAAAACGCATTTGATACACTAACCTACTGAACATCACACAGGTGGCCCAGCCTTCCGTAAATGTGCTCAAAACACTCACATTAGCCTCCTGTTGGGCAAAATCGTCCTGCTAGCCGGGGAAAAGATCCCAATTCAAAATACGTGGATCGCTTTTGCACCACTGTAATGTTGAAAAAGCCTAAGTTGAACCATCAAAAGTCAGGAAACACCTGTATTCGCAGAAACTGGAAAGAACTATCAACCACCACCCCGCCCCCCCGCCCCGCCCCCATTCCCTCTCTTTTTCTGTTGAATCCACAAGGAGCAGATGGCCCTTGCCTCTTCTCTGCGTTGCTAAGCCCATCTCAGTCCTCACTCCACCGGCAGTTCAGGGCAGTGATGGCAATGCAGAAGCCAGACACCTGACACTCCTGGCCTCCACTTTCCTGTCTGTAAAATGGGGATAATAGGAGCACCCTTCTTTAGGAGGTGGCTGTGACAGATGGAGAACATTCTAGAACAGTGTCTGGCATGCTGTAAATATCAACGTTGGGTATGTGTACCCCTCCTCACTCCCTAGACAGCTGCTAGAATGCTGCCGCTAACACCAAGCCCGGAGACCCCTCCGTTGCTCAAAGCCCCCGCAGGGCTCCCATCTCCCTCAGGAGCCCTGCCTCACTGTGGCCACACCCAGCACCACTGTAAGCCAAGAATGGGTTTCACATGTTTCAAAGGTTGTAAAACAAAAAAGAGGAAAAAGAATACGCAACAAAGATGAAAGTGGCCCACAAAGCCTGACTTATTTACTCTGAGGCCTGTACTGTCAGCGGCTTCTGGCCTATGAGGTCCTATGTCCCCTCCCTGCCCTCATCTCTCCCCCCTCCTGGCTCCAGCCATCCTGGCCTTCTCCATGTTCCTCACACATGCTACCACCCCTCCAGGGCTCCTGCAGCCCCCCATGCCTTCTGCCTGGCCCCCACCTCTTCAAGGTGGCCCCGAGAGCACCCTGTTTGTATCACTCTGCCCACAGCCACCTGGGCAGGTCAGGGTTGAGAAGTCTGCGACCAGGGTTTTCCCCTTCCTCCTAGCATCACCTCTACCTTGCACACTACAGATCGTTGATGCTCATTATTTGTGGTAGTTATGTCCATAAAATCCACAAACGCTGAATCAGTGATACTGAGCCACTGCTCCCAGGAGAAATCTGGGGTCAGCTTCCATGCGCCTCCAGTCATGTTTTTGTCAATCCATCAATATGTAACCTTGTATCATGTGTGTTTTGGTTGAAATAGGCCTTATTTAATATATATTGTCTATTCATTAACACTGATCAGACTCAAGGCCCACAGCGCTACAACTCAGGCCTGAACCAACCATGTAAGGTGCTCGAGGTGCTCCCCAGCCTTTCTGTGCTCAGGAGTGCTAGAAAGAGCTGCAGCACTAGGCTTAGGGCAACTCTCAACAGCCAAATCACCAACAAAAAGTACAAAAATGCAAAAAACACTAAATACACTGCAAAAAGGACACCTGTTTACTGTTCGTTCTGAAACAAGAAGGCAGTCAACTAGTTCTACCTATGATGGGGTCAGGCACCTCGGGCGACTCAAACGGTTTGCCACTCTGTGCGTGCCAGTGACTGACTAAGAAGACCCTGTATTGATCTGGGGATTACAAGGTTTAGTCAGTGGATGAATTTGTAAATATGGAATCCACAAATAATGGGGGTTAACTGTAATTATGTTTCCTTAGAGAGGAACCTGTACACGGGTGGGTACCTTTGTGCTATTCATTGTTGGCACAGGGTCTGGTGCCACTGAGCATGGGGTGGATGCTGAGGTGTTTGGGAAGTACCTCACGGGGTGGGGGTACACCAGAAGAGGAATGAAGTGACAAAAGGAGAGCATGGAGGGAACCCCTTGTGCTTGAAGTTTTCATCATGGTCCCCTTGAGCTTATACTTTATTGTTAAAACTGAAACCGCAGAAAGGTTGATGCACAGGTATTAGACCAGATCTGCCTCCGGAAACAGCAGATGAGGTGGTGAGCAGGTGGGCAGGGGCTGCAGGTGGACACAGGGAGACAGAGTCTGGGGGTGGAGGGTGCCAGGACCTGACATGAGTGACCCAGGAAGGGCAGACTCGGGCTGGGGAGTCTGACTTCCAATGGGAGCTGCCTAAAATGCCTGTGAATACTCAAGGTGATGACAGGTGGCAGCTGGACCTGGGAGTATGGCACTCAGGACAGAGGTCTAGACCAGGGATGGAAATGTGGGCACAAGATGGGACCTACAGCCAAGGAGCAGATGAGATCTCAGGGATAGGGAGACTGCTTTGCAGAGCTGCCTGGGGACTGAATGGGATAAGATATGTCCTTAGGGGGCCTGCTTTGCTGCAAGAGGCCTTGGTACCAGAAAGGCCTCACTGCATCCATTTTGGGGGGTGGAGGGGAGAAGAAAAGGAGGACTGCTCTATCATAACCACTGGCTCAAACTATTCTTATTATCAACTGAAATCTCTATGTTGTTTTCTCATAGGCTGTCATTAGGTCCTAATACCCCACCCTATATTTATGTAGCTGCTTATTTAGACCAGGGGTTCTCATCTGGAGATGATTCTGTCCCCCAGGGGGGATTTGGCAAAGTCTAGAACCATTTTTTCATCACTATTATTGGTAAACAGCCAGTCTGGACAGAGCAGAGGATGGGACTCAGTCAGGGCAGTCTCCCTCTAAGGTGATACTAGTACACTAATTAGTGCCTTTCAGGAACTTTCATCCAACCAATTGTGAGCTTGGCTAAAGGATGATTAGCTCAGAATTATCTTACTATCTCTGTGGGCTTCTCTTCCTGCCCCCAAGAATACTGTGGGGGACCTGATTAGCAGCCTCCCACCTCCACATGTCCCACCTGTTTCCCTCGCCTACTGGTCTGGATGTTCCACCTTCTGCCGGAAGAGGAAGTGAGGGTGGTGAGACATGATTACTTCCCAGTGATTCATGCTTGCTTTAAGGCTCATGACTGCAGCTGCCTCTTTAATAACCCCCATTCTTCACAGTGACAGGAGGATGACAGCAAGTGGTCTGATCTCTAATTGGGAGACCACACCAATTCTGCTTCCTTCCCAGGCCTGGGGCAAACACTCACCAGACACCAGCTTTCTGGTGAAATGCCTCTAGAGTCAAAGGTCATGGGTATCTGAGACTTACTTGCTCTTAATTTCTTGCCAGACCCTATTGTGTCAGATGCAACTAGCAGAGAACTCTTACAACTTGAACTCATGATTAAAAAAACAACAAACAATGTAATTAAAAAATGGGCAAAGGGCTTGAATAGACATTTCTCCAGAGAGGACATACAAATGACCAATAAGCATGTGAAAAGATCCTCAACATTACGAATCATCAGGGAAATGAAAATCAAAACTACAACAAGATGCCACTTCACACCCACTTGGATGGTGTAATTTTTAAAAATGGAAAATAACCAGTACTGACGGGGATGTAGAGAAACTGGAAACCTCATGCACTGCTGGTGGGAATGTAAAATGGTGCAGCTGCTATGGAAGTTTGGTGGTTCCTCAAAAAGTCAAACATGGAATTACAACAAGATCCAGCAATTCCACTTCTGGGTATCTACCTAAAAGAACTGAAAGATGGGACTCAAACAGATGTTCACACATCCATGTTCATCGCAGCATTACTCACGGTAGTCACAAGGTGAACACAACACAAGTGTCCATCAATGGATGAATGGATAAGGAAAATGTGGTCCATCTGTACAATGGAGTAGGATTCAGCCTTAACAAGGAAGGAATTCTGACACACACTATATTATGGACGGACCATGAGGACATGATGCTCAGTGAAATAAGGCAGTCACAGAAGGACATACACGGTGATTACATTCATGAGGTCCCTGAGGAGTCAGATTCATGGAGACCGGAAGTAGATGGTGGGGGCCAGGGGAGGGGAGGGGAGTGAGTGTTTAATGGGGACAGAGTGTCAGTTTGGGAAGATGAGGAAGTTCTGGAGACGGACGGTGGGGACAAACCCGCTGTGTGTGGTGTTCCAAGTCATTATGCTGAACAAGTTTAACCACCACACAAGGGGCCAGGTGGAGGTGTCCCTGGAACTTTTTACCAAAGGTGACCCAGTAAGAATCACTCCTAAAGGATGACATCAGTCATCGGTGGAAATAGCCTTTTGACGTGAAGTTGTAAAGGGGCAAATTGTGACCTCAAGACCGGAAGATGACTCATAAAATATAGGAGCCTGGTGTTCTGCTTCCTTCTTAACATATCCGAAAAAGAATGTGCAAAAGACCAAGGCTTGGGTGGAGACACCCCTGCACTGTCTAGGCTTGTCTTAGAGGTCATCCACTCTGGTTTGCTTGACTTCACAGTATTTCCTAGTGTCAGGAAGGAGTCACCTTCAACATCATCCATGGGCAGTTCAGACCCAGAATAAAGCATTTGCCATGTGAGTATTTCTCTCGATTCTGGGTACAAGGCCAGATGCTGAGCTGCAGGGGTCCCAGCAAAACAGTTCCACCACTGGGTCCTTGCCAGGAAGGCCAGCAGGCTGTACTCTTAGGCATTTTTCAAAAAATTATGTTAACTCAGTTGACTGTACAGAAATCAAAATGATGGGGTGAAAAGCATTTTAATGAAGATAAATGATTTTTTTATAAGATTAATATAGGTGTGGCTACTACACAACTGAAATCTTCCAGAAAACCCCAAGTGGCTTTATTATTACTATTTTTAAAAACCTCTGCTGGGGGAATAAAGAGCAAATGTTAGCAGAGGTGGCTGTAAGGAGGGCAGAGGAAATCCAACACGTGACAGAGGCCAGTGGGTTTCTCCTTCAGCAGGTAAAAAGCATTCTGTTGAAGGCGGAAGGCAGGAAAGAAAAACATGCACGGACAATGCCAGGTAAAAACCTGTTTGCTTTCAGTGGCCTGGGAAATTATTCAAGGGCACTGCATTTCTGAAAAAAGACAAGTGAAATTGTATCAGGGTTCATGAGGCTTAGAAAGGCCCTTGCAGGGAGTTCCCAGTGTGAACTCACACTGAGAGGAACTCCTGTCCCCTTTACCTGTGTTCCCCACCAAATTTCCAAGATGAGTCCATGGCCCTAGAAACAGAATGGTAAAAATCATGACATCTACTGTAGGGGTTGGCAAACCGTGGGCCAGACCCCTGCTTTTATAAATAAAGTTTTACTGGAATACAGCCACGCCCACTTGTTGCTGTGTTGTCTGGGGCTGCTTTTGCCAGTAGAGTAGCTGCAATGGGCTGTGTGGTGTGCAATCTCAAATATTTACTATCTGGCTCTTTATAGAAAAAGTCTGCTGATCCCTGGTCTACTGGTTTGTATCTAATTGGTTTTGTTCTGGAAGTGGGGGTGGGAGGGTGGCTATTACCAACAATCAAAATGCAGCTGGCCGGGCTCGTGGGAAGCTCCCATTTTTAATCCCAGACACCAGATGGGAATGGAATAAAGGAAGCAGTGAAGTGATTAACTGCGGGAAGTCATTACTGAATTCCAGAGTCCTGAAATAGCCTATGCTGGTGGCAAACAGGTTCAAGGTTGGTTTCTGAGTATCTCAAGATCCCTACAATCCTAAGTATGCTGGCTATAACTATTAATGCAAGTCAGCAATCAACTCCTACTTTAGGAAAATTACAGAACCTTGCAAGGACCTTCACCAGTATTCCTTTTAGAACTGCAAAGGTGTGAGCTTGAATATATTTTACATATCGTGTCTCAAGGTCAGGAAGGAAACAATGTCACGTACTTATGTAACTGAGTAAGGCTGGGCAGATGGAAAAGTGGTATTTTAATGCACGGGGAAGAAATATATTATATAACACAGAGTATAGAAAAATAGTCAAACATTTGACAGATTGTAATATCAGGCATCTACTTATAGTCACATGTCATACAACATTTTGGTTAACGACAGATCAAATAAATGACTGTGGTCCCCTAAGATTATAATGAGCCGAAAAATTCCTGTCACCTAGCGATGTTGTAGCCATCATATAACATCATAGTGCAATGCATTCCTCACGTGTTTGTGGTGATGCTGGTGTAAACAAACCTACTGTGCTGTCAGTCATATAAAAGTATTAATACCACATACAATTATGCACAGTACATAGTACTTGATGACGACAATAAATGACTATGTTAGTGGTTTATGTATTTACTATGCTATATACTTTTTGTTAATTTAAAGTGTGCTCCAATCATATAAAAGTTTGTCACACCAGCAGCAGCATTATACATCTCGTGTTTACATCTACTATTGCATTTCTCTTGATTTGATTTCACATTGTTTTATAAATTTAGTGCAGCTTAAGTCTACATTGTACAGTCTGCAGTAGTGTACAGTATGTCTTAGGCCTTCACAGTCACTCACTCACTCACCCAGAGCAACTTCCAGTCCTGCAAGCTCCATTAATGGTTTAGTGCCCTACACAGGTGTACCAATTTTTATCTTTTATACCATATTTTTACTGTATCTTTTCTGTTTATAGACCCAAATACCACTGTGGTACAACTGCCTACAGTATTCAGTACAGTGATATGTTGTACAGGCTGTAGCCTAGGAGCAGCAGCCTATACCATACAGCCTAGGTGTGCAGGAGGCTGTACCATCTAGGTGTGTGTACATGCACTCTGTGACGTTCACACAAGGACGCATTTCTCAAAACATATCCCTGTCATTAAGTGGTGCATGACTGTACTTCAGTGCAAATTATATTAATAGGGTATTTAGATGTAGAAACTTTTAAAGCAAGAAACTAGTTCTTAAGATCTCCCCTTTCTTCTCTTCACTGACTGGGTTCCCAAGAGTGAGTCCAAGTTCAACACTCACTTGAACTTTAAAATATCTGAAAATAATTACATGTTGAAAGGATCTAAGACGTGAATACCAGGAACTTTGTAAACTCATTCTCATTCACAAGTCACCAGAAATAGAAGGTTCACCGCCCCCCGCCCCCCAAAACCTCAGAATGTGGCCTTACTTTGAAATAGGGTCTTTGCAGAAGTAATTACAGATCTCGAGATGAGCTCATTCTGAATTTAGGGTAGACTACAACCTAATCCGATGACTGGTGTGTTCATAAGAGAAAGGAGAAAGATTTGGACAGAGAGACACACAGATAAAGAAAAGGCAGACACAACCATACAGAGGAGAAGGCCAAGTGAATACAGATGCAGAGACAGGAATGATGATGCCACGAGCCAATGAGTGCCTAAGGCTACCTTCTAGAAGCTGGAAAAGGCAAGAAAGCACTCTTCCCTAGAGCCTTCTGAGGGAGTGGGGCCTGCAGACACCTGAATTTCAGACCTTCAGAACCATGAGAGAATACATTTCTGTGATTTTAAGCCCCCCAGTTTGTGGTAATTTGTTACAGCAGCCCTAGGAAATACATACAATTCCTTGAAAGTCAAAGCTATTAATTTTATCCCCAAGTGCTTCACCCTTTTCTAAACATTTTCCTACTGTATGGTGTGCTGGGATCCCAAGGTGGCATCTGACATTATGGCCTGTGACACATCTGTGAGCTGGGAAAACAGTTTCTCACAAAATAAAACAGAACAGAAAAGACCACAGTCTATCATAAGGATTAAAGATGAGTACTGTTCAGTAAAACTTTGGATTCCAGTGTGTGCGTGCGCGCATGATTGCTAATGAGGCCACTGTGTAATGTATTAATTTTCATTATGGTCAGAATCAAAATGAAACACACCTATTTAAGGTGCTACATAGAGTCCCAGAAGCCCTAGCTTTGGGCCCAACTAGAAGGTGAACATTCCAGACCAATGGACAGTGACCCTAGTTTTTATCTCCCAGGATAGAGATGCTCAGTGTTCAGTTAGTTTTCCTTTCTAGAAGATCTTCAGATTTCACCTTAATTATGTTTCTACTTATTTTCAGTTGTCTAACTCACTAAGTGTGTATGGGACAGCATGGGTAGGATCCAGAGCAGCGGCAGTGGCTGAGATGTGCCTTAAAAAAGAAATCAGGGCAGGAAACTAATCACCAGAGGACACTGGGTCAGGCCAACTGATGAAAACAGGACACTGTCCCCAGGGTAGCCTGTGCCCACCTCTGACATGTCCACGTCACCACTCCTTTAATGCTCAAGTTGTTACAGATTATAAAACAAAAAAATCTAGATTCAGGATACCATGGGGTTGAACCTTGAAAGTATTACGAAAACATCAGTACAAGAAGCCAGATGCAAAAGGCCACTGAAGGACTCCACTTACAGGAATTGGTCCAGAACAGGTAATCTAGAGATGGAAAGTAGATTAGTGGGTGCCAGAGGCTTGGGGACAGGGAGGTGGGGAGTGACACCTAATGGGTATGGGGGTGATGAGAATGGCCTGGAATTAGACAGTGGTGATGGCTGCACAACTCTGTGAGTATATTAAAAAAAAACACTAAATTGTACACTTTAATAAAAGGGTGAATGTTACGGTATATGAATTATAACATCCCAATTTTAAAAAGCAGCTGCAGAATGGCTAACCTTGTGGATGGCAGGGCTCTCCCTAGTAAGCAGGGAAGCTGGAGGGCCTTCCCCTTGGACTGGAGCTTTTGGAACATTCTAGAAAAAGGAGAAGGTTTTAGCTTCCTGATAATAGGCCAGGTGGGGCTAATGACCAACCTAAAAGCACTCACTTAGTAATTTATAATTGTTCCTCAAATTTCTGGAGCAGATCACTGTGGCTGCATTTCATTTTTTAAAACATTACTTTTATTTATGTATTTATATATTTATTTTGTACTTCATTAATGAAAATTTTAAAACAGAAAAAAGATCTAGGTTGTGTTCACAGTTGCAACCCTTTTACTTGGTGCCTGGTAACAGTCGGTTGAATAAATGAATGAATGCGTGATTGAACGAACACACCTAAACACTGCTGAGCACTATGAGCGTAACAACCCTGAGAAGTAAGGTGTGTTGCTATGCTTCTCATTTTACAGACAGGAAACTGAGGATTTGAGAGTTTAAGTAGCATCTCCACGGACCTGAGCTCTCTGCTACCACCTTTCCAGTTCACAGTGCTCATGGAGAGTGTGTGTGAGTGTGAGTGTGTGAGTGTGAGTGTGTGTGTGTGAGTGTGTGTGTCAGTGTGTGTGTAGAGAGGGGGGAGCAGGCCAAATCCTGAGCAGAGCCTTGAGTGCCAGACGCTTGGGTGGTAAGAGGAAGTGCTGGGAAAGGGAGGCCAGACCAGGCTGGTGAGAGGGCCCCCAAATTAAATGAGAAGTTGGAGCTTCAAGGTGCATGAGGTTCCTAGGGCTGCTGTAACAAATGACCACAAAGAGTGGCTGAAAACAACACAAATTTACTATCTCACAGTTGTGGAAGTCAGAAGTCTAAAATGGGTTGGCAGGGCTCTGGGGGAGAATGTGCTTCTTCCAGCTTCTAGAGGCCGCCTGCTCGTGGCCCCTTTCCTCCACCTTCAAAGTCAGCAGGGTAGCATCTTGTAACCTCTGACCTCTGCTCCCATCCCATCTCATTCTCTGACCTGGACCCTCCTCCCTCCCTCTCATAAGGACGCTTGTGATGACAGAGCCTACCTGGGTAATCCAGGATCATCTCCCCACCTACACAGCCTTAACCTAGTCAGACCTGCACAGTCCCCTTTGCCTTATGAAGTCACATAGTAACAGATTCTGGGGGTTAGGCAGGTAGGAGGATGTAGTGTCTCTGGGGGGCTGTTATTCTGCCAACCACACTGGTCATGATGCTTCATAAGATTAACGTGGTGGGAGAGGCCTGAGGAGAGACGCAGATGACCTTCCAGTCCATGGAGCCACGGCTCTGCATGCATGGGGGGACAGGAATAGCTGATACCTGCTGGGAATGGACAGAGAGGCCCCCAAACTGCAAGGACATGGAAACCGCTGGGCTTTCAGGAGTCAGACTTCTGAGGCCTCCACCTCCAGTTACCTAACTAAGGTCACTGACCAGATCACTGCTCAGGCTGACTTCATTTTCATTTCTGATGGATGCTGCATCACTTAGCTGCCAGGTTCTCCGCCTCTTCCCTTCCCCGCTCTACTACAGATCTGCATAGGCTCTACCTGCTTTCTAAACCTTGGACGCCAGCCTTCTGCCCCACCCTCATCCCCTAGCACTACCACCTTAGGGTCCCTGAGGGACTACCAAGGGCTATTCTTCACTGTTCGTGAACCCTGAAAGACCATGGAATGGGGTGGAGGTGGGAGATGGGGAAGAGACCCCTGATCCCAGGGGTAGGGAATACGGCTTTTCCTCTCTCCAATACAAGGTAAATTTGGGAGGAATCGGAACTGGTCATCTACAAGCAGCATGGGGCCCATGAAGCGCAAGGAAGAGCTCAACTAGCTAACAACCCTGGGGCCCATCGTCCACCGGGTCACCTACTTGACGCTCTCCCACATTGCCAACTGAGCCCCGATACATCTAGCTCCGAACTGGTCTGAAGTCTGACCTCTTCCCACTTTTGAGATCCAAGTCACCTCCAACGGTCTGTCTCCAGCCTCTGCCCTTTCAAACCATCCTCCACTGACGGGAGTAGCCATGAAGTTCCCCAGGGTTACACCCCAGGCTATACAATGCCCGTTTCTAATCCATCTCATTAACAGCAGGTTTCCTGACTCTGAGCCTTGCACCTGCTGTGCCACCAGCTGCTGAGGTGCACCGTACCACCACCCCTCAGGAGAAAGACAGCTTTCCTGCCTATGCCGGGGCTGTGTCCACAGCAAAATTCTGACCCTGCATCTTTGCCTTAACCCCTGTCACAACGGACAGCACAGAGGACTTGGTAGCCATCTGCTACCTGGCAGGGACCCGAGTCTATACTAGACTGTAGGAAAATAAGCATCTATTAACGTCAATAATCCAGCCCCGTACCATTTACGTTGGGGGGTTATCCCTTTCTCTTGAGGGTTGTCTGATCTTCACCCAGCGGCCTCTAGCTTTCCAGTCTCGAACCGCTGCCTACAGTTCTGTCCCCCACGCACAACCGTTTCCACTGTGCTTCTAGTTCTCGTCCTGCCCTCCGATCCCGACACTTTTACTGGGATGCAATTCACACACTACACAATCCACCCTTTTCAAGCGTGCCATTCGATGGCCTTTAGTACATTTCAGAGTTGTCCACCTACCGCCACAATCAACTTCAGAACCCTTGTTAACACTTGAAAGGCCATACCTCTCAGCTGTCACTCCAATTTCCCACTTGCTCCAGACTCAGACAACCACTGATTTCCTTTTTGTCTCTATGGACTTGCTTGTTCTGGACAGCTCATATAAATGGAATCACACGACGTGTGGCCTTTTCAAGGCTCATCCACTCCTCCTTGGGGGGAATAACAAACAGTCCACTGCATGGATCTACCACATTTTATTTTTCCATTCACCAGCTGATGGATATTCGGGTTGTTCCCACCTTTTGGCTGTGAATAATGCTGCTATGAACATCTGTGGACCTATGTTTTCATTTCTCTTAGGCACATACCTAGGAGTGGAAATGCTGGGTCTATGGAAATTCTATGTTGAACCTTTTGAGGAACTGCCAGATACTTTTCCACAGTGGCTGCACCATTCTACAGGCCCACCAGCAGTGCTGAGGGTCTCAACTTTTCTATCTTCCCACATCTCCTTAAATTCTTCAGTTAGGAGCCCCAAAGTGGACACTGCAAAGAGTCACAAGGCCCTGCCACTGATCACCGTATCCTGGCATGAGAAACTCCACAGAGCTGACTCCCTTACTGCTTCCAGTGCCCAGCGATGCTAAGTGTGTTGTGTCTACACTGTCTGCTCAGTCACTGCCCACTTTACTCGTGTCGGGGGCCTAGGGAGTACACTAACCCCTACTGTGGGTGACTTCACGAGTTATTCTTTCTGAACTCGATTTCTTTCTTTTTATTTTTTATTTTTTTTTATTTTTTTATTTTTTTAATTCATTTTTATTGTTAGACTTATTGGGGTGACATCTGTTAGCAAGGATTACATAGGTTTCAGGCATGAACTCGATTTCTTTCTGCCAATTAACCTCAGCACATTAGAGTTATCCATTCACAGCACAGAACTGTCCTTGTGTGCATGAACCTGCTGGGTTCCAGCCAAGTAATTTGCTGGGGTGCTTCCCTCCCTGCATCCCACGCTGCCATGGTGGAGTACCTGCCTAGATCACCTCTCTGTTTTGCTTTTCTTGCCTCCTGAAACCCACCCCTAAGACTGACCAGCTGAAAACATGTTCTGGAATTTAGATACGTAGGGGTGACAGTTGCATAACTTTGTGAACATACTAAAAACCACTGAACGGCACACTTTAAAATGGTGAATTTTATGGCATGGGAATTCCATCTCAATAAAGCTGTTACATTTAAAAAAGAGTGGCATGTGTTTAAAATGTAACCATTCACAGTATGTTAAATGTATATATTTTAGTTAAAGCTTTAGAACATTTTTTCAAGAGATGATATAAGTGTACGTGCCACTTTGAACACAACCAACTGCAACTTTATACTCAGTTCAAGCTTTGAACCTAAGAACAAAAGCAGAGAAGCAAGCAAGCTGAATTTAGTTTACACCCAAGGCCATTTTAACAACCCCCCAGCACCGCCGCAGGGCTCCTTTCACTGAGATCTCTGGGAGAACATTATTATAATCAGCGTGTCCCCTCCCCCATCAGCCACATTCCTCCTCCAAAACTTCTCCAGAGCTGTGCCTGGAATTGTTTTGCACCTAGAGAGGGTTTTCAAAACATAGCGCTCTTCACCACTTTTCAGGGGGAGAGTAAAGTGTAACTAACAAGTAACAAAGAAACAACCATTGTTTGAACTTACTAAAGTTCTCTGGGCTTTAAATTATTTAAGAGAGCAGTGATGAAAAATGCTATAAAAGTCACAGATGGCATTTTTCAAGAAATAAAAACAGGCCCCAGGGTGAGTGAGGAAGAATGAAGGAGACCTTGACTTAAGGATCAGAAATATGCTAAACATGTAGAAGGTAAACACCCAGGGAGGCACAGCTGATGACCACAGCCCTAGTTCCAGGGGCTGGTAGCAAGGCAACTGGCTGCAGGGCCATAATTGCTACTGTGACAAGAATGAAAATTATACCGCAGCTTATGCCAGAAACAATGTAGGTGCCATTGCAGCTTTCAAAGTGGGGGCATTCTCAAGTCACCTTAGAGAGAGAACAAAATCAAAGAATCGCTTTTCCATTTCTCTAATATATGTCATTTAAAAGTCAAATAAGCTATTCAAAAGCAAAGTACGTTTACAGGAACTAAATTTATTATGCCTTCTGGCTGTATGCTCTTATATACTTTAAAACAAGCTATTTTTTCCTATGGGCTTGACCCATAGAAATCGCAAATTCTTGATAAAGTGTAAACTATGACCCAGTCCAAATGATTGAGATGCCCAAATTTTCCAGACTCTTAGTTACCTGGAATATCAACCTAAAAATACAATCCAAAAATACAGGGCACGCACAAAATATATAACATTTATTGAGCAAGTACTATTTGCCAGGTGCTCTGCTATGCATCGTCCACATAATGTATCATCAAATCCCCAACCAATCCTTACTCCTGGTTTAAAGATGGGGAGACTGTGGCTTAGCGAGGTTACATGGCTAATATGTGGTGGAAACTAGGACCAGAACCCAGACCTGATTTCACACTCAAACCTGTGTTCTTGACACTTCTCCATACAGCTCCAAGATTAATCACTCACCCAGATAGCTGCAAAATCATCCCCAAATCGCCTTTGGCTATGAGGCTATTCACACTATCCTGAACTCTCCTCAACCAGAAGAGAAGGGTCCTTTAACAATCCTGGCTGGAGTTCCCTTCTGCCCCAAGGAGGCAAAGTGGGAGGGGAGAGTCGTGTTCCTCACTTCGGTGGTAAAACTTCAGGAAAACTTTTTACTCTCTTGGCCAGCCATCTCTTCTACCGCTTCCACCTCAACAAAGCAAGAGGTGAAAAAGACAAGGGGAAGTCAGCTACAACAAACCGTGCAAGGGCCAAGGGCCTCTCCTTTCTGCTCGCAATGAAAGCTGCACCGCACCATCTAAATTCTTCCAAGAAACTGGTGAGCGGAGTAAGGAAGATCCAAAGTACATACACACTTTGTAGCGTCTTGTTATTCAAACGCTCGCTGGCACAGAGGACTTCTGCTCCGAGAGTGAGTTTTCCACGGAGGATTTAAGTACCACGGTGCTAATTATTGTTATTACATTCCCGGGTCCTGCCCCAGGTGCCCCTGAACCTGGACCCCGATGACCTTTTCCCTCCAGATCGAGAGGAGATTGCACCGCCCAAGGGCTGGGGATCGGATGGGGCCGGTGGGCATCGCGTGCACCTTTGCACTGGCCAAACAGAGCGCCCATGCACCGAAAGGGCAGTCTGAGATGCAGGACCCGCCCTCCAGCTTGGAGGAGCCCACGGAGGCCCGGCCTGAGGCCAAGGCAGGGGTCGCAGGGGTCCGGCGCCCGAGGCGGTCCCCGGGGCCCGAGGCCTCCCTCCCGAGTCCCGTTCTCCTCGGGCCCGCCCCGACGCCCTCACCTCGGCCCGGTACCCCGCAGGCCGCTCGCTGCCCGCTGCTCCGGCAGTCTCGCCACGGTTTCCGCTGACCGGCCTCCGCATAGCCACAGCTAACCGCAGCGCGGAGCCGGAAGCGGGAAGCCGCACAGGAGAGTCGCGCACGCGCTGCCCCGCCCCGAGGGCGGGCCAGTGGGTGTGGCACCTAAGGGGCGGGGCCTCGCGGCCAGTGGGTCCGCAGAACCTTGCTTCAGGCTGAACCTGGAGTGGCAAGGAAGGGGTGTCCGTCCGGCTTCCCGGGGGCGTGGGGACTGATGGGGGAGGGTACTTGCGATGAGGATGAGGGAGCCTTGAGGGGTGGGTCAGCGAGGTTCGGAGGTTTTCTGGGAGGGGGTTAACGGGGCCCTGAGGTATCAGCGGGGCCGTGGAGCGCCTAGGGTGAATCCTGAGGGAGATCCCCAGAGTTGGGGGGGCGTTTTGTGGGGTCAGCGGGCACCGGGGTGATTAGCGGGGCGGAGGATTCTGGGTGGTGAAGACAGCTGGACTGGGGGCGTCTTGGGGGATTCAGGGGTGCCTGGAGAGGAGTTGGCAGGGTTGGGAGTGAGTCTGGGGACAAGAAGTCTGAGAGGGGAGGGTACAAGAAATGGACAAAACAGATATGTCACCTGCAAAGAAGGAGCAGTGTAGACTACAGGCAGCACTGACTCAAAGTCTGGGACAAATTAGTTATAGACCTTTTGGGTGGTCCCAGACACCCCAACGTAAGTACCACCAGATACCCCAAACACATGCCAGAGCCCCCAGTGGGTGCTATCAGAGACCCAAAACATGCTCTCTGGTACCCCACTTAGGTCTGTTAGATATCCTAATACTAATATTCAGAATCTGAAAAACATGGTAAATATCCCCTAAGTACCAGACACCTTCACCCAGAAGCCATTGGATACCCTCAAACAAGATTTGATGCCCAGAAACATATCAGAGACCCTACACAGGTACCCCACAAAGAAACCAGACACCCTGAATACAGATGTGATCAGATAACCCCAAACAGGTGTTCACAGTCTGAAACACATGCTGGACACTCCTGACAGGCATTCTTCGACACCTGTAGGCAAGCCAGATGCTTTCTCCTGGGCCAGCACCTCCTCGGGTACCATCCAGCAGCCCAGCCCTGAGGCTCCTTGTCCAATCCGGGGACTGTTGGCCAGTAATCAGGAGAGGAGCCAAGTACCTGTCATCCAAGGTTCAAGCTGGTTCACAAGGCCAAGATCTCCCCAAACCAACCTTGGTTATAGAAACCTTCAGGTGACACAGTTCTTCCCCTAAATGTGGAAAGTGACTTTTTAAAGGTGCCTGGCGGAGTTCCCTGATGGTGTAGTGGCTTAAGGCTTCAGCATTGGCGCTGTCAGGGCTGTGGCCTGGGTTCGATTCCCAGTCAGGGAGCTACGCACATACCAAAAAGCAAAAAATAAATAAATAAATAAAAATAAAGGTGCCTGGCAAGGAGAGGTACTGTATTTTGCCGTTTGTAATGCATGCCTGGATATAAGGCACTTCCATGTATAATGCGCACCCACGTTTTGGGCCCAAACGTTCAGGGAAAAAATCTTTCATTTTAATTTTATTAATTCAAAATTTTACTTATTTATATTTAGGTACTTTTTTTGTATTATAAAGGAATTTTAGCATTTATTTTTAATATACTATGGTATAAGAAATTTTATGTAACCAATAATTACAAAACACAAGAATAGGTACAAGATACAAGAAATTTTATGTATAAAATTTTTTTATATAAAAAAATGATTATCGTATTCCAGAGTATTTTGCATACAGATATTGTTACTGATTTCTAGAGTTACACTTTTTTTTTTTGGTTGGTTCCCTCAGCGGGGATAGAGTTACACTTTTAACTCATAAGCATAAAATATATAAAAGAATTAAAAACATTTATATAGATACAGAATTAGTACTATCCATGCATAATGCACATCCTTATTTTTCCCTCACAAATTTGGGCACAAAAGGTATGCATTATACATGGCAAAATATGGTATCTCTCATCTTTTACCCACCCAACCATTCTGCATTTATTCGGTCCTTGTGGGCCAGGGACTCTGCTAAGAGCTAAGGAGACACAGGGAGCTTAAGTTTAAGGCAGCGTTTCTCAGTTTTGGCATTATCGACCATTGGGCTGGATAATTCTGTGTTGTGGGGGACTGTCTGGTGCATTGGAGGGTGTTAAACAGCATCCTTGGCTTCTACCCATTAGATAGAAATAGTACCCCCAGTTGTGACAACCCAAAAGGTCTCCAGTCATTGCCAAATGTCCCCAGGGGACAGAATGGCCGTCAGCTGACAGCAACTTGCCTAAGAGATACTTGGACATTTATACAGTCACCTATTGCTGGCTTCCTGGGGGAGGTGGACCTGCACTTTGTTTTAAAGTGTGAGTAAGAGTTAGATGGCCCAGGGAGTTCCAGGAACAGCGCTGAATGGGAAAGGCACAGGTGATGTGTAAGGGGAGCCACAAGACTTCAGGGTGGCTGGGCCATGGAGCCTGGGTGGCTGAATAGTAGAACAGAAGGGTGGAGGGGTAGGCAGGGTCAGACTTTGAAGGGCCTCAAAGGTCAAGGCCAGGAACAGGACTGTCTGCAATGGTGTTCCTTTATCGGGGCTGGTCTCTGGGAAAGCATGTCAGCTTTCCCCTGGAGAACCACCTTCTATAATTACCCAGGGAGTGAGTCATTCCCTGTTCTGTTGAACTTACTGTGGGGTTGTTTCCTGTAGGGGACAGACAGTGACATGTGACTTAGAATACCTCTGATAGTAGGCAGGCTTGTGGCCAGTTATATGCAGAGGGTGTGTGCTCTCAGCCTGTTGGGAGTGAGACACAGCTGTCTTGGCCTCACGTGCCTCCTCAGACAGGTGTGGGGGCTGTGGTCATAGTCCAGTTAGGGTCTATGATTTAGATGCTAGCTTTGCCCCCAAAACATCAAGAAAGAAAGAATGATGATGATGATGATGATAATGACAGATGCTACTACTGCCCAGGTATATGTACTGGCACCATGCTAAGTGCCACGCACATCATTTTGTTTACACAAACTTAAATCTTCCTTGATCTCATGGGTTGTCCTGAAAATCAAATGATCCCTCCAGGAGCTGGAGCTTCATTCCTGCCATCCTGAGCGACTCACTTCTAAAGAATATACAGGGTCCGGCACATTTATTTACAAAATCATAAGCATGTAATTCTGTAACATAACAATATCATAACTACATTAAGATAGCTACTTTAAAAAGGGCATTACTTCTGCCGGACCCCGTAGTAGGGAAAGAAAAATTAGTAACCTGACAGGTATTACCTTAACAAGGTGATGAAGTTTAACACCCCCCCAGGGATATCTTATCCATAGCAGCTGTCTCCTGATATGATGAGACAAAGGTTCCCCAGACCCATAACGCTGTCTCATTTTGAGAAAACATCAAACAGACATTATACAAGATACCTGATTCCTACTTCTCAGGCCTGTCAAGGTCGTGAACAACAAGGAGAGACTGAGGAACGGTCACAGACCAGAGAAGCAGGAGAGGCAGACAACTAAAGATAAGGTAGTATCCTGAGTTGGATCTGGAAACGGAAAGAAGATGAAAAAGCACAGTCACCTGGTGAAAAGCAAATGCAGTGTGGAGTTTGGTAAATATGACAGTATTGTACCAGTGTTGGTTCTTAAATTGTAACCAGTGTACTGTGGTCGTCTAAGATGTAAATGTGAGGGGACACTGGGTGAAAGGTATGAGGGGGCCCTCTTTCCTCTCTTTGTACCTTTCTGTAAATCTAAAATTAAAAGTTCAGAGGAGAAAAGAGGTCCCCTCCCCAGGGAAAGAGAAGGAGGAGTGAGTTTGTTGTTCAGGATGGTGTTAAGGGTACTGTCCAGAAAATATCCAGCCATACATGCCTCTACTTTTTGTATTAGATGGCTAGATAATTTCCAGACAGCCCTAGTACTTTAAATTAGGATATATTACCAAAACAACAAAATATTCCAGCTACAAGTTACAAGTAAGTCATTTTGAAGATTGAAGTCATTTTGAAGTTTGACCTTTTTGTTTGCTATCAGGTTCAAATCTCTAAGTTGGTGTTAGTTTCTCTAGAATATATAATTCGTGTTGATTTTTCCTGTAACAAAACAAAATGGTAAGTCGTGGCTCCTGCCTGCCTTGCCTTGTATTGTAGACTTGGCTACTGAGTGTGTTAAACTAGCCACAGGAAGCAATCTAATAGTGGTGTTTCACCAGTAAGTCTACCAAGAAGAGGTTATAGGAAGCCAGTCATAGAATTTGAAAATAAACTCTAGTCTTTCCTTAGCTGTTTTAGGCTGTTAGAAAAGGCATGGACTCATTGCAAAACATTTTTACAAATCTGAATGCTTATATCTGATTCAGGCAAAACATTTTTTTGCCTGGTTTAGAATTACTGGTAGCTTCTTTTAAAGCAAAGGAAAAACAACTGAGCATGACTTTGCTGTCTTTAGAACAGGTTGTAAAAATATAACACAAAAATGTTTTCACTTCCCTGTCATTTTAATCATTATTGTACATAGCTATTATTAATGCCATTTTTCTGGGAAAAACCTTAAAAATTGCCCCCAAATATTGACAATAAGCTCATCAAGCAATAAAATGTCTTTGCTATACTAAAATTTTGCTCTTTGGGCATCTGTAATTTAATTTTCTTTCTTTTTCTCCATATCTGCTTTCTTTCTTAATTGAGTTACTTTCTTTTAAAATATAAAAATCTGCCTTTGGTACTATTAAAAAATTAAAAGATTATGGAGTTCCCTGGTGGTGTAGTGGCTAAGGCTTCAGCACTGTCAACACTGTGGCCTGGGTTCGATTCCCAGCCAGGGAACTACTCACATAAAAAAATAAATAAATAAAACAATGAAAAGATTATGTTATTATTATTTTAAAAATCGAATGGTATGATGTGGCAGTGGGTTGGTTGTCAGTGGCTCAGGCTCTGAGCTAGAATCCTGACTGTGTGACCTTGGGTGAGAACCTAGTTCCTTTGGGCCTCAGTTGCCTCATCTGTAGAAAGGGGAGTACTGGTGCCTAACTTAGAGAGTTGTTGTGATGGTTAAAGAGGAACTCCATTTAAAGCGCATGGTGTTTGGGATATTGTAAGTGTTCACTGAAGTATTGTTCATTATTCTTATTATTTGTGCAAAGTCTTCTGTGATTGTAGTGACATTCAGGAAATTAGTCCCTGTTGCAACCCTTGTCTTTCAAGGTCCTGTATGTAAAGGATTTATTGATCTGCTGGCTAGAGTAAGTCACTGTATTGGGTGTTCCTTGCTTCAGGGAAAGCTAGCTCAGGGGTCAGCAAATGTTTTCTGTCAAGAGTCCTACAGTAAGTATTTTCAGGTTTGCAATTATGCTGCAAAATACTCCACACTGCCATTATAGCATGAAAGCAACCACTCACTTATGTACCATCTATGGCTGGTTCTAGATCTTTGGCCTCATCCTTCTCTCTGCCAACCTCTCACCTGCCCCTTGAATTAGATGCCCGTGATAGGGTTCTAGAGGCTTGATCCTGGCCCCCCAGGAAGGCCCCCTATGTCTAGCAGACACTGCACTCCCCAGAAGAGCACAGGAAGGTACCAGAATGAGGAAGTCACCTGATGCTTAAAAGGACTTCAAGACACTAAAGTTGTCAGTGCACTTTGCACTTTGCAAAGCCATGCCAGACCCGGCTGAGACAGCTTGTTTATCAGAAAGCAGGTTGGAGCTTGTCTGATGAAGAGAAAAGTTTAAAATGGGGCCCTCCTGACAATGTCAGTCACTAGCAGGACACCCACACCCTGACATCTGTGAAAGCGGCCTTCTGGAAAGAGGCAGGAGAGAGGAAGAAAGAAATGCCCACATACGGAGCCAGGAGAGGCAAGAAATCCAAAACCTGTGGCTGGAGTCCCGGGGAGGCGACTGCCCTCTGGTGGAGGTGCAGCTCACTGCAGGTCCACCCCACGGGCCGTTTCCCACCTCGCCAGCCCACAGTGACCCTCCCAGGGCTAATCCTGTTCCCCGGGGGATATTTGGCCACTTCTGGAGGCATGTCACAGGAGGGGGGCTACTGGCATCTAGTGGGTAGAGGTGAGGGGTGCTGCTCAACATCTACAAGGCACGGAACAGCCCCCCACAGCAGTGTCGAGGTGGTGGACCCTCCACCACCTTAATCCTGCCTGCCACCGTCCACAGTCTGAATTTCGCTACAAGCTGCACGCAGTTTTCTAATACTGGCCGCCTCCTTCTCTGCATCCCTACAAAGTGGGGCTCATTTTCAAAAGGGCAGAATTCTAAATGCCAGAAAAGACCCACGTCATCTCCCTCTAGGGCAGTGGTTCTCAGCCTTCCTAATGCCTCGACCCTTTAATACAGTTCCAAGAGGTCACGACCCACAGGTTGAGAACCGCTGCCCAGGACCTCCTGAATCCAGTACTCTTTCCCGAGCAGAGATCTTGACCATTATTCCCTGGAGAGCCCTGGAAGGCATGAAGCTGCCTGTTATGGAGTGAATTGTTTTACCACTCCCCAATTCATAGATTACAGTCTTAATACCCCCGGTACTCAGGAGGTGGCCCTGTTTGGAAATAGGGTCATTGCTGATGTGGTTAGTTCAGGTGAAGTCACATTGGAGTCTGGTGGGTCCCTAATGCAATATGACTGGTGTCCTGATAAACAGGGCAAATGGGACACAGACACGTAGATAGGGAGGATGCCATGTGAAGACTGGAATTCTGCTGCCAGAGGCTGAGGAACTACCAGAAGCCAGGAGACAGTCCTGGAATGGACCCTTCCCTAGCACCCGCAGTGGGAGCCCAGCCCTGCTGACACCTTGATGTCTGATTTCTCCAGAACTGTGAGGCAATATATTTCGGTTGTTTAAGCGGCCCAGGTTATGATATTTTGTTATGCAGCCCTAGCTAACCAATACACTGCCTGAGTCCAGATTTTACAAGAGGATTTTTGTGATGACAGACGCTGAGACTTACAGGGAACTTTGCAGGCCTTGAGCTAACCTGGTCCCTGCCCTTAGGGAGCTGAGGTCGGCCCACCCTTCACAGGGGTAAAACAGGACGAGAATGCAAAGAGCAAAGAAGGCCATGAAAGTGATGCAGAGAAAGTAAAGGAGAGAACGTGGCTGCCATCCAGGGGGACAGGCTGGGCCACCAGACTTACCAGAACTCAGAAAGGGTTTGCCGCACAGGGGGCAGCTGGAGTGGCTGGAGAAGGCTCCTCGTGCCAGCTGGTGGCCGTTGACACATTCCTTTTTCTCTCGAGCCTCCTGACCCTTGTCCTTTAGATGCACTGGGCTCTTCCCCTGTAGGGGACAGAGCTGAGAGTTAGGTGGCACCGCATATCCAGACCTGCCTTGAAGCACAAGGCTCCAGGGCCAGGGACACCCTGACAAAGTGAGGGTGACAGAGGCTCCCCCCGCCCCCCCCCGCTCTCCCCAGCCCAGCCCTCTGACCTTCTCCTTCTGCCTGGTGACCCGACTGCGGAGGGAGCTGAGACTGCGCTTCACCCTGGTGCCCCTGTCGCTCTTCTCAACCTTGCTGGCACCATCCTCGCTCCTGAGGGGTGGGAAGATCAGTGGGGAGGGGGCTCCTGGCATCTACCTGGGCTCCATCTCCCTCTGGCCTCCTGGTCCTGTTTCACCCTTTTCGTGGTCCCTCACTCTCTCCCTCCTTCTCTCATTCAACAAACATTTGCAACTGTTTGCAAAGTTCCTGGAGTGGCAGGGACTGGGTTTGCAGGGGGACACGACCATGGTCCCAAACTGGAGATCCCTCAGTGAGCCTGGGCTGGAGATCTTGGCTCTGTCCATCTCTGCCTCCTCTCTCTGATTCACGTCACCCTGACATCTAATCAGCCTGTAAATCCTGCTCATTCTTCCTGTGGGACTTCTCTCAGATCTGACTCTCCTTTCCCCCCCTGCACTTCTGCCCCAGGTCACCTTCATGCCTCTTGGATTACAGGCACAGCCTCATTTAACCACTTCCTGTTTCGTGGCCGCAGTGCTTGTGGCTGCAGAATTTACCCTGAGATAATTCGCACCATAGTTCTAACCTGACCCCCGGGGTTGGCCATGAGATATCTTGCTTTTATTATTATTTTTGCACATCTTTACTACATCGAAGTGCAGGGGGGAAGCAAATAACATCATTCTCTTTATAGCATTCTGTTTTTAGTAGTGGTATTTCCATTTACAAAACATGGTAGTTCTCAATCACTGCAAATGTCAAATCCTAGAAAATATAGCATTCCTACACGTGAAAAAACTCATTACATGCGGAGCATCACATACGTTTCTATAACATTAGGATTAGAGACAAGGTCTGTTTAGAAATTACTCCAAGAACAGCTTTTATATTTTATTTTCACGTTGAAAACCAGTCAGATTTGCTTCAGCCTCAAAGAGCGTGTTTATGTGAAATTAAAGGCACGGGGAGCGCGCTGCACCTTTCCTAAACGGGAAGTGGGTTACTAAGGGCTCCCAGGAGAGCTGAGCTGCTTAGTTTGGGGCGCTGAAGTGGCCTCAGGCCCTCCCTGCCGCACCCCACACGGAGCCCCAGGCGGGGCAGTCCCCCCGAAGCGCTATTTCCTTCCCCCCATCCTCATCGCCAAGCACTGGCAAACTCCTGCTCTTACACCGGAACCTGCCGGATCGGTCACCTCCTCCAGGAGGCCTTCCTCTGCTCTCCCGGGGTGTGTGAGGAGCACCCTGACACCCGCACTGTCGCCCCCGCCCCCGGAGGTTCCCGTTTGGAGCCAGCACGCGGGGTGGGGTCGGGGTGGGGGTTGGGGGTGGGGCGAAGGCGGGGTCGGGGTCGGGGGTCGGGGGTCGGGGTCGGGGTCGGGGTGGGGGTCGGGGGTGGGGGCGGGGCACTGGTAAACCGCCGGTTCGGACCCTCGCTGCAGCCCCGCCCCCGCCCCCGGCCCCCGCCCGCGGCAGCCCCGTGTGTGGACTTACTCCGACAGGAACTCAAACCACGTGAGGTTCGCGCGGGCTCCTGCGGGGCTGACCGACAGGCGAGCCCTCTGCCGGGCCCTGCAGGACCAGAGGGAGCAGACCCTGGTCAGCAGCCCCCCACCCCAGCCGCAGCTGCCCCTTCCCGCCCCTCTCTCCCCGAGAGCCCACCCTGCCTCACACGTGGGCTGGTGCGCGCCATCCCTGGGCCCAGCCTTCCAGCAGGGGAGTGACACGTCTTGGGCGAACAAACTCAGCCTGCCAGGGGGATTTTCTAACAGGTGGCAGTTCATGGGCGGGTGGCAGCCCCTCCTCCCGGGCCCATGTCCCTGTCCTCTCCTGCACCCTGTCCCTCCTCCTACCTCTCCTGTACCCATTTCTCCCTGTCTTCTCCACAACCTGCTTCCAACCCTATTCCTCATACCTCTCCACCCTCCGACCTGTCCCCGTGCCTGTCCCCTTGTATCGGTCCCCCACACCTGGCCTGCACACCTGATCTCGCCTCCACCTCTCCACCACGCTTCCCCACACCTGTCCTCCACGTCTGTCCCCTTCCCACCCCTGTCCCCACCCCTGCCCTGCTTCCCACTCACCCATGGTACTGTCGAAGTTCTTGGAGCACCTGCTGGACAATCAGCCTGAAGGGGGATAAAAACAGCCCACAGTTGCCCCAAACTACGGATGGACCCCCCAGGATGAGATGGGATCACCCCACCAGGCCCCGGGTCCCAATGCAGACGCTACCCCTCTCCTGATGTGATGTCAGAACCTTTCTGAGGACCCGGGGTCCCTCCCCTGGGAGAAGGATGGTGTGGGAGAGAAGACGGAGGCCATGGGGGACTGGGAGGGATTGTGCCTGGCCACAGTCACTCACTGCCAGCAATGCTACCCCCTGCATCCCTCTTTCCCCAGCCTGACCCTTCTTGCCCACCACAGGGCAGCTACTCACACATGGTCGGGCTCTACGTGGTCCTCTTCCATGCGCTCCAGCTCCAGTGGCTCCAGCCCTGCAAGCAGTCCCCACCCCCGGAGGCACAGGTGTGAGGGAGCCCGGGGGTAGGGCCAGCTGTGTGACAGGCTCCCCGACCAGCCCCTGCAGATCTGGGGACCATCTGGAGGGGGCCTGCCACTCTAGGGAGAGGTGCGAAGAGGGCGGAGAGCCAGGGACAGAGGGGTCCTTGGCTTCCCACGAAGTAGGAATGCTTTGCTTGTGTGCGTTCAGTGACCCCCCAGTGGCCCTAAGGAGATACATGAGTTGTCCCATTCCTATGGAGAAAGCTGGGCAGAGGCCGACACTCTCTAGAAAGTGGTAGGTTTGGGTTTAGCCTGCAGGTCTGTCTGACACTAGTGAGACACAAGCTCTTAGGACAATGATTTAGAGACAAACAAGGAGATACAGAGTCAGAGAGAGGAGAGCCCTGGGTGAGGACATTGCAGTGCAGCAGTCCACCCCAGTTCGAGGTCCCAGAGAAAGTGGGGGGCTGTAGATGCTGGAGGCCCCTCCCCCTCTCTAGAACCCCCCAGGAACCCCAGTGAACCCAAAGCCCCCTCTATCAGCTCTCTTCCTTCTCAGGGGTTTCACTGGGACCCCATCCAGAGAGTCCTGCTGCCCAAGCCCCTTACCCTCCATGGTGAGGATGAGGGAAGGCCCCAGGCCTGGCTACCTTGAATAGCTGGAATGGGCACCTCCAAGGCCCTTGAGATTTCCAGGGAGCTGATCTCATTGAACAACTCGGGAACAGACCGTGACCTCACTCTTTTCTCAGGGCTGTCACATTCCTGCAGGGAATAAACATCTCACTAAGCTGGGAAGGTACCCCAAGCTGCAGGCAGGCCCCCAGATCCAGTGTCCCCAGCCCAGCCTCCAGCCAAGGGGTTCCCCTCAGCCACAGGGCAGATGGATCCCCCTAGCAGCCGCAGGCTAGAGCCATACCCTCCCCAGCCACAGGGCTCCAGCCCAGGGACACCTTCACCCCCACCTGTGGGCTGAAGCCCTGAAAAGTCTAAGCTACAAATTCCAGTATGCCAGGAATTTCCCCTAGGTGACAGTCATGTGCAAAGATGCCCCAGGCACAGGCCTTAGCCCCTAGCATGCATTCCTCAGCTACCGGCCGGAATCCCAGACTTGAGACAAGCCCTCACAGTCGTGGACTCCAATCACATTCAGGGCTCCCTTCCAGCTGCAAAGATGTGGAGATGCCCTCTTCCTCAGCTGATGGGTTGCATGTGTGGCCAAGGAGTCCCTGCCATGGATCCCACCCCAGCTCGTCATAAGCTACAGCACGGAGAGGCCCGCGGTGACAGGTGAGTCCCACCAACTCCGGATGACAACTCCTTCCCACAGGCCGCGCAGGCTCCTGGGCCCAGAAGTGTGCTATTGTCTGGGGTGGCTGCAAGTTGCACCTACCTTGCCTGGGTGCCCTGCTGAGGTCCTGGCCTCAGACAGACACTCTTTAGTCCAGGCCTGCAGACCCTCTCCGGGCAGGTTCAGAGCAAGGCTAGCTAGCGTCCGAGGGAGACAGGGCCCCTCATTCCCAGCCGAGGTGTTGGGGCTGAGCCTGGGGGAAAAAGGGAGGCAGTAAGGGTTCAGCAGGTCTTTATCACCTGGCTGCTGTCTCAGCTCCAGCATCGGGGAGCGGGGTCTGGGGAGACCTGCAGGTGAGGCTTCCAGGGCAGGGCACAGAGAGGGGGGGCATCTAGATCTCCCCATATCAGAAGGGTAGTGGAGGGAGCCTGATTAGGGGACTTGTTGAAGCTACATTTGCATCACAGACCCCCCATTTTTACATGGACTGGCTTTCTATTTGGGGTGATTTGAGAGGGATGGAGGGAGATGGGGCTGCCACTGTGGTGTGCGTGGAGCCGAACATGCAACCGTGTTGTGATCCCAAGTGCATCTGAGGCTTTGTGTGTGCATGTGCGACTGGCGTGCAAGTCACACGTTTAGGTTTAAATGTATGGGTTGGAGCAGGGTGAGTGTGCAAACCTGTGGGCTCAATGTGGGCATGGACACCTAGTGTGTGCAGGCAGTGTGCTCCTCTGGGACCGTGTCTGCCTGCAGTGTGTGTGTTTGTGTGTGTGTGTGTGTATATATTATATATATATATATATACGAACAGTGTCATTTGTCATTTTGCGCTTAGGCACACTCATTCAGTGGGTGTGTGTTTGCCTGTGCACATGGATCTGTGTGTGGGCGTGCATGTGTGTCTTGGGAGATGGCTGCCTCTGCCAGGGCAGACACCCCGGATCCTGGGGGTGTGTATGGGAAGTTGGGTACCCACCTCTGCCAGCTGTCTGAGCAGCTCCGTGACCTCTCCCAGCTGCGTCTCTGAGGCAGGGCCTGGGACCCCGCTGAACTGGAGAAGGATGAATCTCTTCCCACTGCTTTGCTAGGGGGACCACTGTCCTTGGCCCCACAGAGCTGGCTGTGGGAAGGGGCCTCCAGACCCAGGTCCTGGAGATACTCGCTGCCTTGCAGGGCCCCCATGTCCAGGCTGAGGTCCTCTGTGCTCTCTTGGAGCTGCCCAGGAACAGCATCCTCCTGTCGGTTGGTGGGAAGAGGAGGGCAATGACTGAAGGCAGCAGCGGGCCCCAACATCTAGCCCCTGCCCATCCCCCTCTGGTCCGACCTGGGCTCAGGCCCTTCTCACAGCAGGTGGGGTGGGTCGTACCCCACAACCCCCTTGTGCTCTGACACACCTGGGCCTTTAAGGCCTTATTTCAAAAAAGGGGCTGGCAGTTTGGAATGTCAGACCTGATTGCACCTTCCTCCTGCTCACCTTAACCCTGCGGAGGTTGCAGTAAAAAAATTACAGCGTAGGTCACGTTCTATGGTAAGAAAATGTTTTATTCTTTATACTTCTTTGTTTACTAAGTTTTAGATTGTAACTGAAAATAAATTTTAAAAATAATGTGTTTTATTATATTTGCAGTGTTTTAAATCCCCTCCCCCTGTATTTCAGCACGTCCTGGTAATAATGAATGTATTACTATCTCTCGGGTATATGCGACCTACGCTGTAATTTTTTCTTTTTTACCGCGACCCCCACAAGGAACGCCTGTCCGGCTCACTGGGCTTGTTTTTTTTTTTTTTCCCACTGGGCTTGTTTTAAGGCTTATGGAAGAAGATCACGTCTGCAAACACACGTTGTCAAAGCACCTCACAGAGATACATTATCCTGGCTGCAAACAGTGGAATTTCAGGCAATGGCGGGGCTCCTGGTCTTGTCCCTGGGCACCTCACGCCTCTCCTGGGCCTAACTCTCCCTCCCAGGCTGGAACTAGGGTGAGGCATGAGAGGCACTCACCCCCGGCACAAAATGAAAGGGGTGCCAGAACACTCATGCATCAACATATTTTAATGCAATATTTAAAACAATTCAAAGGGAAGGCAAGGAGATCCACGATGGACAAATGATCAACATGCTAAGAAATGACAGTACTGGACCCTGCACTTGAATCACTCTCCTGGGCTACTTCTCGCCATTTCCAGCCCCACTCCCTCCAGCCAGAGTGGAGTCTGGAATATCTGAGCTGTCAGTCCCTCCAACGCCTTCTGGTTCCCAACTGGGAGCAGCCTCAGCTCTTTAGCACAGTTCACCAGGCTCCAGGGTCCTCCTGCTTCTGTCCCCTCTGCAGCCTCAGTCCCTTCCCACCCACCTGCAAGGCTGCAACCTACGTGCCGGCGCCCCCTCGTGGAGCGGCTGTATGCCTAACCCACAGCGCTCCACCAGGGGGCACTGTTACCCCACTTTCCAGATCAGACACTGAGGCGCAGGGAGGAAAAAGGACTTGCCCAGGGCCACGTTGTCAATGGAAGGCAGAACTGGGCTCAGACCCAGGTCTGTCTGGGTCCAAGCTTCCATGCTCTTTCTTTACTCACTGCTCTCCAGTTCTTTTCCTCTGCCTCCTTTGCCCTTCTCTCTCTTTTCCCTTTTCCTAGCCAGGGTACCTACCTGCCTTTTCCTCTCCCAGCCCGCCAGGAGTCAGCCCAGGGAACTCCTATTCATCCTTGAAAACCCAGCTTGGGCCTGCCTTGCAGCCTGTTACCCTGACTCCCTGAGGTTAGGGAAGGCGTCTCTCGGTTCCTTTCCAGGCCTTTGTTAGGACTGTCCTTAGGTAGGGTTTGGTGGGAGGAGGGGTGGCTGAGTGGGCCTCTCCCTTTGCTTCATTCAAAACCAACCCTGAGACGTGGCCCCAGGCATCCACGTGATCTCAGGAAGCCCTTGAGAGGCTGTGCCAATTGGTGGCCTGAAGGTGGCCCCCAGGATAGGATTACTGGATAAAAACACAGGACACCTGGTTGAATTTGAATATCAGGTAAACAACGAGTAATTCTTTTGTAGTACACATATATCCCAACCACTGCAGTATCTGACATTCTGGTCTAACGGGTGTCCTGTAATTTTACGTGCTCAGTCGCGCAGCCCTGCTCCTGGACCACTTGGCGGGCATGGCCAGTCATTACCAGGTGAGGGGGACCAGAGGGGTTCCTGTGAATGCCTGGGGTAGGGAATTTTCAAAGAAGTTTCCCGTTAGAAGTAGAAAACACCTGCCAGCCAAAAGCCAGGCTCGTGGTCAGCTGCAGGCCTCGGCTGGCGGGCCGGTGGCAGTGTCCCACCTCGCCTTGGAACGAGGAAGGGCTGGGTTATGCAGGGCCTGGCCGTCAGACACTCCCCTGACCTCACCCCCTGGAGCTCACCACACTTCGACCTTTGCCTTCCTTTCATTGTGATAAAATACACAGCACGTGCAATTGACCATCTTTGACCATTTATAAGTGCACAGCTCAGTGGCGTTAAGCACAGTCACATTGTTGTGCAGCTGTCCCCACCATCCATTTCAGGAACTTTCTCGTCTCCCCACACTGAACCTCTGTGCCCGTGAAACACTCACGCCCCCCGACCCCCGGCCCCTGGTAACCTTTAATCCACTGTCCGTCCCTGTGAATCTGACTCCCTTGGGGACCTTATATGAGTGGAACCATATAATATTTGTCTTTTTGTGTCTGGCTTATTTCAGTTAACGTAATATTATCAGTGTTTGTCGGTATTCTAGCATGCATGAGAATTTCAGTCCTTTCTAAGGCTGAGTAACATTGCATTATACAGACGGACCACACGGCGCGTTCCTCCACCAGCTGCCGAAGGGCGCTTGCGTTCTGTCCACCTTCTGGCTCCTGCGAGTAACGCTGCTGTGAACGTGGGTGAGCCAAGACCTGCTGGAGTCCCTGCTTTCAGCTCTTTTGGGTAGAGACCCAGAGGTGGAATTGCTGGGCCGTGCGGTAATTCTGGGTTAGACTTGGTCAGGGCCTGCCACACTGCTTCCCCAGCCTCCCTTCTTCTGGGCTCTTTCCCTGGACCCACGACCTCCTGGGCTGCTCCCCTTCCACCTCCACCTCTGGCCCGGCTGGCCCGGTGGGCCCAGGTTCGCCTGGCCTCCTGTGACCCTGGTGGTGGCCTCCTTGCAGGTCTGCCCTTTTCCCTAAATCACTCCAATCCCATCCTTGGGGCCGGACAGCCTCCACAGACCGCCTGTCTCCTCTGCCGCTGCCCAGAAGGTTTCCTTGGGTCTCTGGTTTTCATCTGCCTATGAGTACAAACATGTCAGGACAGCCTCTCGGCCTGGGCTGGGCCGGGGCCGGGCCCCCCATCCCTCTCCCGCATCTGGCCTTGCTCACCGGAGGAGGCAGGAGTGGGAAGCCCGCCAGAGCTGGGGGTGGCGGGGAGGGGGGCAGCCGCGGCACAGACTGTCCCAGCGCTCTGCGGCAGGGACACTGCGGGAGGGGCGGCAGCGGGCTTCGCTGGGGACCGGGGACCTTTCTGCCAACATTTCGTGGGCAAGACGCGGTGGGAGCTGGCCCGATGGGGCCCTTCCAGGCATCTGATGAAATACCGTACACACTGGCCCTGACGCCCCAGAGAGGATCCCTGGGTCCTGGGGATCCATGGGGTGGGGGGCTCCGGGCTCAGACCCAGAGGCGAGATGCCCCGGGAATCCACCGGTTTGATTCCCAGTCAGGGAGCTACCCACATACCAAAAAGCAAAAAAAGAAAAAAGAAAAAAATCCCTTTTTTAACATTAGAAAACCCAGGGTAATCACTGGTGTGAAAACCTACTAAGTGCAACTTCATTAGGAAAAGTTAGACAATCTTTAGACAGGTTTCATAGCCAAAACAAAACCCAAGACACCCCTATTTCCAACCACAGAAGACAGTCTCCATTTGACGTGTAAATGATTTCTTGCACTGGTCGTATTGGTCAAGGTTCATACGTTTAAAAATGATCTACATCTTCATAGACTTTCAATAAAGAGTCCTAGAAAGGACGAGAGAAAGGAAGGAAGGAAGCAGGGAAGGAAGAAAGGCAGGAAGGAAAGGAGAAAAAGAAGAAATCGGGGTGGGGGGCTTCCTGGAGGAAGTGTCAGCGAGGGAAGCCCTGAGGAATGAGTGGGAGTTGGCTGTGGGTGAGGGGTGAGGGCAAGCACAGAACGGACTGGCAGGAGTTCCCGGTGGCGGGCGGTGCGGAGGGTGGGCGGCGGGGCGAGCAGCCTGGGGGGCTGTGACTTGCCTCCAGGAAGATGAAGCAAGATGCAGAGCGGAGATGGGCAAGACAGCCGGGGCCGCGGCCACAGCTGCGCTCACCGCCTGGGACAGTGGTGATGGTGGCCTCCCGGAGGGCCGTGGGAAGGGGGAGGTGTGGACCCAATGGAGGGCTGTGTAGGTGCAGTGTTCACAGGGCTCGGGGACAGAGGGCGGGGAGGGGGCGAGGACAGTGCCTTCCATTGCCTCCAGCTCTGGGGACCAAGCGGATGGCGATGACAGGGACACAGGCGGAGGGGCCCATGCCGAGGACGCACTCCGAGGGCTCCCTACTCCCCAGGCTCGCAGTTCCTCCCCCACCGCTATCTGCCCGACTGCCTGCTGCCCTGGATGCTATTTGAAGAGGTTCTGAATTTGTGTCCCAGTCCTACCTTTGTTTACCCTGGGTCCTCCCCGACACCTGCTCCCTGCTTGGGCTCCGGTGTCCTCTTCACAGAGGACATGCAGGATGCCCCCCATGCTTTTCCATAGCAGACCCTCCTTCCTTAGAGGGGTAGGCAGTGAAACATGCCACCAGACCCCCTTGGAGTGAGGACGTGCTGGTCCAGATGTTGGGAGGGTGCTATCTGCAGATAGCTGCCAGCGGTCCCCGCTTCTGGGAAGTCACACCCCTTCCCGGGCAGCC